>JPJZ01001201.1:0-23997 GCA_000750815.1 Pseudogymnoascus sp. VKM F-4516 (FW-969) | reverse complement strand
AAACCCCCCCCCCCCCGCCGTCTTCCTTCTTCTGTCATAATATCCAGTTGCTTGCTGTAGTCAGACAAAGACCGTGACCATGGCCTCAAAATCCGCATACACACGCCATCCTGGCAAGATCCTTGCTACAGCGGGGGCAATCGGCGTCGGCGCTATCCAATTCCCATTCTGGATGCTCTATTTCCTATTCGCTTCTCGCCGCCCAAATCCGAAATGGACCTATCAACAGGCGCTGGGCGTCTTCGTTGTGAAGTCATACCTTACATGGACCGCCGTTATTGAGCTGAAGACACCCTTGAGCCTTAAGCCCGGCTCAGAAGGTGACCGGTTTGCAGTGATAAAGCCTGGGCCATCCGAGAAGTATATTGGAGTGGTTGATCTCGACCCAGAGGTGAAGCCTGAGACCATCGGTGGGACGTGGTACCCAGCCCGCCCAAGTTCGGGTTCCGCTGTCGGCAAGGCCGTCCTTCACTTCCACGGCGGCGCGTACGCGGTTGGGGATGGACGGGATGCTGACGCTGGGTTTGCCGCCAAAACCATCTTGAAAAACACAGCCGCAACGCACGTCTTTGCCCCACAATATCGTCTTGCATCGAACCCAGGGGGCCGGTTCCCAGCACCCCTGCAGGATGGTATCTCATCCTTGCTGTATCTCACCGACGAGCTTGGAATCCCGGCAGAGAAAATCACAGTCTCGGGCGATAGTGCTGGAGGCCATCTGACAATGGCACTATTGCGCTACATCGCCGACAACCCGGATGCGAAAGTGGCGTCTCCGGCATGTGCATGGCTCTGGTCACCCTGGGCGGACCCTGAAGGGGCCTTGGATACAGGGGTGATGAAGTTTCACCCCAATGCGCCTACGGACTACCTCGATGAGCGAGTTGGTTTGTGGGGTGCGAGTTCTCTGATGCCGAGCAAGGCAAGTGGGATTACGCTGGCGCATCCCAATATTAAATTTCTGGGGAATCCATTTGCCACTCCGACGCCGCTGCTGTTTCTGACTGGATCGAGTGAAATATTGTACGATCATAATGTGCAGCTGTACGAAGAGTTTAAGGCCGTGGAAGGAAATAAGGTGGAACTGGAGGTTATAGCCGAGGGCGTACACGATGTCATATTAGCAGGACATTGGGTGAGATTTACGAAGGAGGCTGCATTGGCAGCTAAGGTTGCAGGGAAGTTCTGGGATGCAAACGAATAGTTCAAACACCTCACGTGTAACATTTCAGTAGAATCTCGACAAATAGTAGATTTTATCTATGGCTTGGTGAGAACATCTGTTATTGACTGCAAGTTAATTCATTGGCCAATTTGGGGCTGCTAGTTACAGATCCGTCAACTCGGAAGCTTGTCACGCTACAACCAGAGAACCTTCAAATAACCCTCTGAAACCCCTGAAATCAACCTCTCGACCCGGCCGCAATGGCCGCATAAACGAATGAATGACGTCTCATTTGCTACCGCGTCCCCAGCTGCCTCCTTCTCCCACTTGAACCTCGGATTATCCCCGCTCTTTTAGCACCACTCGTACAAGCAGCTGTTGTACAAGCTGGTGTAGCACTGTGCCTCGCAGCTAGGGCTTGTCGCTCCTGAACACGACGACGCGCATTGTCTGGAAGCCAATGAGCTGCAATCACTTGCGCATGAGCCTGAAAAAACCCAAAGAAAATATATTAGCATGGTTCATTAGTAGACCAACAAGAGCGGGTTTATTATTGTCTTTATTTCATCGGGGGTTTTACTTACGTTTTTCGAGCTGGTCGGTCTTAGCGACGGGGGAGGCGAGAGCGATCGACGCCAGAGCGAGAGTGAGGAGTGCGGAGACCTTCATTTTGGCTATGGTGGTTTGATACCGAGGATTCTGCTAGAAAGTATTTTATGGTGCGGCTTGTCTGTTCACAAGATGGTGTGATATAAATCTAAGTCATTAAACGGTTTCTGTTGCCCCCTTTATACTTTTTGAAGAGCTATTTTGAAGTCAACTCTATCACAGTGTCAACAGAGCGGCCCGGTATTCCTATGAGGATGCCAGATAATGCACTAGCAAAACTGAAGCAACTATCTCATCGGCACATCACGAGGGCCGAAAAAAAGCCATTGGTAGTCAGATGAGTTTAGCCTTTGATAAATTCACGGAAACTAGCCTTCTGATAGGTGCGTTATGGAGTTTGGGGGAAAAGCAAGCCAAAATCGGTATATTACACAGCCCGATTAATGCAGAAGATACGGGCATTGAACGTCATTACAGACACGGATATGTGTGTGATATATTGCAAGCAAGGAATTGATATGCTTTTGTCGATCAACTGCTTCAATTCAAACGAATGACAACGTCAAATCCATATGGGATTGCTCGGCAATATAAATTCCATGTAGGAAGCACAAAGTAAGCATGCATGATCTGTTCTAGCATGGTGTTTAACCGTGTTAAACCAGCTTTAGTGCAATCACCAGGGGAGAAAAGTAACAACTCAATTGGTGGCCTCATTTATGCTATAAAGCTGCCACTTAGTCTATCCGCGCGCCACAGCTATTATTGCGGGGTTGCTAGTAAACTCGTTATTATTAGAGGAATCCGAGTTCGTATGCGAATAAAATGGCTTTACGTCTCATAAATCCCTACCCAGATTGATCCCGCGGAGACATATCCCCGCGATAATCTATCCGGAACCATTATTCCGTTTAGTACAGAAGCAGATCTTATCCAAGCTCTGTGAATGGTGGAGTAGTTCTTGGCCAAGAAATATAAGCATAATTTTGCAGTCGGGTCAAGTTGGGCCGGTTTGTGGAGAATACCGTAAGCATTCGAACAGAGAACCGCGAAACTCGGCTGCACGTTGTAACCATACGTACATTATTGAAATAAACATGATAAATAGATATGTCACGAGTTTTCTGGATTGCTGTGCATACTGCTTTAATGTGTCTGTTGCTAAGCTAAAGCCCACAAGACAAGTTCGTATCCATGATCCAAAGAATAGCACCTTATTTCCCAGCCAACATAGAGACCCTCAATTGATATGTTATTTTGTCAACCACCACCTGAGAATTCTCTTGAGTCAACATAATTTGGCGGGGAAATAGTGTCTCGCATTCATTGACAGTATCCGAAGCAGTCGGCGCAACCCTTAGGAGTAATGCAAGTAGTGCATGGAGATTCGCATTGGATCCCGACAAAGCCACCGCACTTAGCACCACTGCAAGTATCCCGAGAAGCCAAATCTTCCAGAGTAGCCCCTTGGTTCGTGGTAGGATGAGCAATAGTGAAGGCAGTGTAGCCCATAGCCACAATCGTTAAGATGGATTTGAGGAGCATTGTGATAGAACGCGATGGTTTTTTTGTGGCGTCTAAACAGGAGATGATTTTAAGGATCTCAGGTTTACTGAGCTGAAATGCAGTTATAGTTTTGTTCAAGTCCGTTTTATATTTTCGTAGGAAAAGGAGCCTATATATACTGCATATTTATCTCGTATGAGTATGGGTGGTATACCATACCATGGAATAACATCCACGCATCTAGCGTGCAACGAATGAAAAATAGCAACCAAACAATGTGATAGGAGCACAGCAAAGTGAGTCAGTCACACAGAGGTAATACAGACGGTCACATACATAAGACGGGTAAATTTGGGGGCCGATATGGTTCCCGTGTCATCGCCGATCGCGGTTTCATTCGTATACGAAGGTCTATCCCCAGAAAATAGCCTCCGATTTAGGGCGAGTCTATGAATATCTGGCTTCTCATATTGATGTATGTTTGTGAGTGGCTGAGCTTCCCGCTTTCGGCTAATGTGGTATATTAAGTTGCGTCTCCCCGCAATTTCGGGCAGACCTGTCAAACGAGGACGTTACTTATTGCATCGATATAGATTGCAGGTGTAACATTAGATGACGTAATGGATTATGAGACCTGGTTTATTATATTTGAGACGCGATACGTTGACGATAAGCAAATAGAAGCCCAGTTTAGGACTTCTATTGTTCATAATTCATAATGATAATAAGAAGACATGAAAAAATACAACATTTCGACCAAAAACTATCACCCCTACCCTATTCGCTATTTTACCACATATTTCTCTGTCGCTTATTGCAATATTTACAAGTCCACCTTCCAACGAGATTTGTCTTTCCATTACATCTGGAGTTTAAGCAATGATAGCTCCCTGTTCCAAATAGCCCATTTCTCTTTGCTCTCGGTAGTGGTTTTACCGTTAGGTTCTGTAATTCTGTCTTCTCAGCTTCCAGCTTGTTGATCGTACGTTCACTTATCTCCATCTCGGCTCTGATTTGCCTCGCAAGTTTCTTGTCACCTGTCATATTCGTCAGTTATCATCACTATGTATGGCACTGCCATAAGCATTGTAATTACAGAAAGGTTATCCTCACGAGATTGTAGGGCTAGCTCCCATTCAGCATGTTCAGCCTCGTACTCTTTCCTTAGCTTATACTCCTGTTTTGCTAGCTCTACTCCAATTTCGGTGCCGGCTTCTGTCTGAACGAGTGATTTACCGCTATTAAGCTCTTCCTGCAACCTAGTCGATAGTGGCTCATTCTTCAGCAACGATTTGACTATCTCTCGGGCATCACCGCCCGATTTTGTCAATACTCTGGCAACAGTCGAACCGTCGCTGATCATGTCCTTCCAAAAGGTTTGCTGCAGCTCTAATTCGCGTTCCGAGCCTAATATATCGTTGGTATCTTCCCACATCGTTGTAGCCAGAACAACATTTTTTAGTGAACTAGTTCCACAAAGTTTTCTCATCATGCGTAGGTTAGTAACGCTAGGACCGTCCATGCGGACATCGCTGATGTTGTGGAGATATATAATTCCAGATAACAGAACTCCATCGTCATAAGAATCTTTCATCCATTCGGCGATCCGTCTCAAGATCTCTGTATCACTGACATTTGTATCACTAAATCCTGGAGTGTCGACAAGAATAACATTTTTGCTGCCAATGCGGCAGGGAACGGGGAGAACTTTTTCAGTGCCTGTTCGATTTTAATCAGTGTCTATTTGGCCTCCTGTAACTTTATATAGGCAGCCTTACAAGATGTTAGACCGTGCCCCACTTTGAGATCCTTTCCTGTCACCGCTTTGATGAAGGATGTCTTTCCAGTGCCCGTCTTTCCGAAAACCGCAATCACGATAGGTTTTTTTTTATCTTCGGCAGTACCACCATATCCATAATTAGAGATATCCGCAAAAAACTCATACTCCGAAACAGGCGACCTTGTTGTAGGGAGGGGTACATAACGGCCTTGAGTTGTTGTGGGAATAGGTATGTGACGGCCTGGCGTTGTTGTGGGGGTAGGTATGTGACGGTGGTGGAGGTGAGGCGGAGAAGATCCTGGGAGACTTTGTGAGGGAGGCGGACCTTCAGAGGGATGATGAGTGTCGTCGGCAAAATATTCATACTCTGAAACAGGTAGCCTTGTTGTGGGGAGAGGTACACCATGGCCTTCTGTTTCTGTGCGGAGAGGCACGTAGTTATTCTGGAGATGGAACAAGGGAGATGCTCGACGCCTTTCCAAGGGAGGTGGATTTTCCGGGGGAAGACGCATTTGGGAAAATGGCAAGAGAGGTTCACGACGACGTCGCGGAGGCGGAGGAGGAGGAGGCGGCGGGCGATAGCCTTCGTGGGTTGTCGCAGAGAACTCTTCCCTATCACTGATCCACCCACCAGGCATCTGAAGGATATCGGACATGATGGGTCGTCTACTTTCTGTGAATCACAAGTCCGTGTTTAACGAATCTTTAAACCGAGATGAATGTAAAATAGCAAAATATGGGGGTTTGTATCATCGGCAACCAAGTGATACCATCACAGCCTTACATCCCGCTTTATGCTCGTTACATTATGCACTTCATTTCTTTGCATCTATTACCACAGCCGTACCAAATTTGGCGAATCATTTCCGCCTCATTCGGTGGGTATGCATCAGCATCGCCTTTGATAACAGGTGCCAACGAATGCTACAGCCTTGTGTCACACACCTCCTCTCTCCGGGCCGCTTACTTCCGAACCATACACCCCCGGCCAATTCGCCAGCCTAAAATGGTTGTTTAGTCCTATTCTACTCACTTGAAAGTGTACTTATTCATTATGCTTGCCATAAAGCCCCATTAGCTTCCAAAGGCAACCTTATATTAATGTTTCACAGTATAAGAGTAAGAGCATTTAATTTTTTTTTGCAAACATTTTATATTCTTCTAAATCAACTTGAACTTTGAGCTACTACTTGCAAAAGACGACAAATAAAACACTGCACTCATCACCCTCGCCTCTTGAGTACCTCGTCACCACCTGATACAATGGGATGATTTAGCATCCCTTGGCGGCGGAACCGACACAGACGATGCCCTCAATGCACTTCCACGGTGGAATACCGGAACTGGCGCATCCGAGGTACTATTATACGTGTTAGTGTATATCTAAATACTAGGCCTGGATTAAAGGCTCACCTCATCACCGCACCTCCACATGGCGCTGGTTCCGACGCAGTAGATGTAGTTCCAGGCCTTCTTGCCGTACTTGGCGATCAGCTTGGCGAACTTGATGGCAAGTCTCCACTTGGACACTCTCTTGAGGAGCTTCTCATCAACATCGTTAAGGTCGACTTCTGTGCCATCAGCCTCGAAGAAAGTTGCTGAATCAAATCGTTAGCAAAGTTTTACCTCCATAATGCGGAAGCAGCCGTTCTAAGGCCGCAAATTAAAAACTCACCTCCGTCATCAGTCTCAATAGCGCTGCCATCCAAAACACCGTTGGTGTAGAAATCGATCTTGCGGCGACCATCAGGAAGGGCATAGGCGACGACATCGCCGAACTCTTTGAAGTCGGCAGCCTCGGTGACATTTACGTCGCGAGAGGAGAGGGAGTTGTCAATTGCTGCAGAGTAGACAACATTGGCGAAGATTGCCAGGATGAGGGCAGTGAAAACTGAGATGACCTTCATTTTGAAAGATAGTTGGTAGAATGCTGGAGTGGCTTTGTTGAGTTTGATGCTTTGGATGTGAGAATGTTGAAGATGTTGTGGATGATGGAGAGAGAAAAAGGGAGAGAATTTGCCATACTTTTATAGAATTTCAAGCTCTTCAAGGACGAAGATTCTCGGACGAATTCTATGCCACCTTACGAACTTCATGAGATGCGATTTTCATAGCTGAAGCCTAAGTTTGGAAGGAGGTTCAGCTTGAATCACCAACTTTACCAAAAACGTGACATTAATGAGAACGAGATGAATAAAAAAAGTATAATCTGCCTTGAATCAACTTCAAAAGCCCGCGCTAGTATAGCCATGCCGTGTATATGCTTATTCTTAATGCTCCTAGCCAGGGGGTGCGGGGGGTAACCGGCGATGCGCATAGGCTGACCTGGACTTGGCGATGCTGTGCAGAAATGATAACGGCAGCGATCTGCAGCACAGTCTTTTGAGAACGTGTTTGTATTGCAGTATATTTCTCACATAAGTAAGAAATTCGAAGTACGAAGCTTACGCCGCCGCCGGCGTGCTGGCGATCAACGGATCAATGGCAATCTTTTGTTAGTATTTCTCTCAGAAAACGTCATGGCGACGGCGAAAATACACGATCGTACATGTAAGTCGAATTGGCCACATACCCCGGAGAATACTATGGTGGAGCTGAAGGCGCTGAACTGGACGTCGGTAACGATCATCTCCATCGATAGGCCAATGTGCCTACCTGTTCTCGCTTCGTGCCACATGTGACGGGGCTGAACCGGTCTTGGCGCTGCTCAGCGCCTGCGATCGGCATCATGATCTTCCACGCGATTGCCTGTTAAACGCCGCATAGCCTCCACGCCCCAGAGCTGTGTCTGGATAGGAAGGAGAAGCGCGAAAACAATGGGGCTGGCGATACTTAGCGGCACGATTGGACACACTAACAATAAGGTCTTACGCCTCAGCGGGATAACCTTTCGTCCCCATGGCTGTGAAACACCCTGGGTACACGGCGCAATGTTGTTCCTGTCGGATTATGTCTCGGTTTTGGGCTGCGCATTATTGGAGATCAACGGCAACCGCCGTCATGATCTGCAGGTCAACATCTGAAGTCTGGCCAGTCGGCAGCGCTATATTCTTAGAAAAGGGCAGACACGCCTTCCTAGCGCCTCGTCGCGAGGCTCTTCCTTTGTTGATCGCAGAGTTAGCCTTCGTAGCTGAAGGTTTAACCCTGCGATCAAACATCTCATGGCGCCCCACGTTTTCGGTTTGCTGTGTTCATACTGGAAACTTGATGACTGGACGCCGGGTCTGCATTGAGTTTCCTTTTTGGCACAGCTTAATGTGGGTCAGCAGGTGCTTAAACCTAGCTACGTGAAAGTGAAGAGCTTCAATGAGTATGATAATGGACCGTCAGTGGACCCCCATTAATCTTAGGAAGGTAATGGGAAGGCGTTTTTGTTCGTTCACAAGGCTCTCTTCACTTTGAGTGAGTAATCTTTGATCATGTGTAACCTACACGTTATTACACTGTCTCAGAAGTCTATAAAGGGCCTCGTAACCTCGACTTCTAATAGTTTCATTCATCATCAGCTTCCAACTCCTTCAATTCACACTCATATTACGAGAAAAACCATCTATCTTCTCTATCTTCTCATAACTTCAATCACTCTCACCTTCAGAATGAAGTTCTCAATCTACACTGCCGTGGCCATCCTGGCCGCCTCGACTTCGGTCTCTGCGCTTCCCACCTACTCCGAGTCGCCAGAAATGATTGCTCGCACCGCGCTCGAATCACGCGCAACCACGTGCACCAAGGCCGGCGTCGACAAGCTGACCTTCAAGGTCTCCATCGGCTCGTTCGAAAAGGCCCGCAAGGCCAAGAACCCCTCCAAGTGCAACTGGAAGAGCGACAACTGCTCTTGGTCCCCCGACAAGCCAGACGGCTACAACTTCATCCCCAGCTGCCACCGCCACGACTTCGGCTACCGCAACACGAAGGCGCAGAAGCGCTTCACCAAGGCCATGAAGAAGAAGATTGACGACAACTTCAAGAAGGATCTTTACCACTACTGCGCTCAATTCTCGGGCTGGTCGTCCTGGAAGGGTGTTGAGTGTCGCCGCCTTGCAGATATCTATGTTGCCTTTGTCCGCAAGTATGGCAAGCGCGAGGAGGGTGACGAGATGTCATTCACCAAGAGGGAAGATAACATCTTCAACATCGAACTGGATGCAGATATTCCAGGCCAGGAGATTCCTGATGTTCTGCCTGATGATGCTGAGGGTGAAGAGGTTCAGGACCTTGATGCGTTCTTGGGCGAAGAGTAAGAGATTGGAGATTCGGTGAAGGCAAACATTTATTGATTGGCCTGACAACAAGATTTTTTCATTTTTTCATATGTAAATTAGCTATATTGAATTGGATTCCTTAAACTTGCCACATTAGTTTCATTATTCAATTGCATGTTACCCAGTCACTCAGGAGTAAAATAAATCAATAGGTCCACAGTCAGCTCGTCCCCACCAAAGCTACATCAGTGCCGTCTTAGTTATTGAAATTGCCAGACTAATACCTCATAACCTCAAAAGCGGTAGATAATATAGGATATCTAAATGTCTTTAGTGTATGATCGTTTGTGAGAGAGGTTGTGGTTACTGCCGTATCGTTGCCAAGGATAAGTGGCAACAGCATCCCTTGATTACTGATCGTCGTCACAACGATAGAGGAATCCGCCTATTTTGTCAAGGCGGAACAACTCCTACCTTCTAACGAAACAAAAAACCTCTTTCTAGTGAATTGGAACTGCAATCTTCTGGATAATAATACTCTGCGGTATCCTGTAGCTGCTTCCGGCTGGTCTGACCACAGAGATGAAGACCGCTCCGCGAACACGCGCTTCACTGGCATGCCAAAGCTGTCGACGCCGCAAGGTAAAGGTAAAGCAAATCGCAATCCCCTCCAGCAAGAAAAAGAAATGTAAATCAAAAGAAAAATAAATAAAGCACCAAAACGGAAACTGATGTCTAATTCTTTGACTTCCAGTGTGACGCGCAGACAATAGCGATTGGCACGAAATGCACACCCTGTCAGCAGATGGACCTCTCTTGCTCCGTGGATCACAACGGAGACCGGCGGAGATCTGGGTCGCGGAGACACGTGGAGACTTTGGAACAGCGAATTCTAGATCTCGAAGGTCTTCTTCACCGAACAACGCAAAGTCGCCAGCAAAGTGATCCCCCGTGGGAAGAGGACGTTGACGATCGACCAGATGGTGCCGGAGTTCCGGTTGCATCTATTCATCGAACAACCACGAATGCGCCCGCGCCTTTATATGCATCACCGTCGTCAACACTTGATTTGAGTCTTGCAGAGGGCTTGATTGCCATTGATAACCATGGCACGAGTAGTCCTTCGTCTGGCTCTGGAGCACACGGTCTAACATCTCAATACGGTGCTCGACCAGCTAGGATAATACAGTCCCACCACCATAACGGCCGCCCTTGCATGGAAGAGGACGAGCTTGCTCATTTAGGGATTGCTCTTAACACTAATACAGTCCAGGTGAAGTGCAGGCTGCTTCAGTCTTTTTTTAGGTACCAGCCGTTGTGGGTGAATGCCGTGGACGAGAATCTCTTCTGGGAGAGTAGGGAGAATCACGAGTCGTCGATGTGGTATTCGAAGTTCCTTGAAGCTGCGATGTTGGCATCTGCGTGTCGATTGAGTAACTCTAGTGCCGTGCGAGCTCTTGGAGAGCAATATTCGATTCAAGCGAAAGCCGATATCCTACAAGCGTTGGAGAACCCTTCTGCAGCTTCTATGCAAGGGTTTCTGATGTTGAGCGAGTACGAGGTATCCCAGGGCGATGAACGAATGGGATGGCAATTTTGTGGTAAGGGACGACATAGTTTTGTCAAAGGTGTTTACTAGATTCTTTTGGCTAATTTATAAATTACCCCTTAGGGATGGCATGCCGCTTGTTAACTGATATTGGTTTATACGAGTCTCCAGACGCCCACGACGATACAGAAACAATCAATATAAAAAGGGCGCGATCAAACCTTCTTGGGGCTTGTATATCATTAGAGGGAATTTGGTGCATATACCTTGGTCGTCCAACCTCGATACCACGTTCTATTCATCAGGCAGCTGTCGTATCGTGCGAGCGATATCAGGGGCCACACTCAACAACACTGAAAGCTTGGCTGGGCCTGTGTGGACCCATGGCCGATATATGTGACATTCTGAACAGCAGCCGAATTTTAAATGACGATGCGAAGAGCCGTTTATTGGCACAAAACGTCAATCTACAGAGATGGCTTGATAAACTTCCCGTCAGCTTTGCTTATGATGAAGAACACGCCGCAGACCTCGACCCATCGGCTTATGGGGTACATATGCAGTACTGCAAAATCCAGATTCTCGTGCACCAGTTACCCACTAGAGGCGACACGGCAGCCGAGACGCAAAGGGTTCAGATCTACCGCGCTGCGGTTCGTATCATTCGTCTTCTATTAATATACCGCCAGATTCACGGGACAGAACGGATGCGTTCTGTGATGCTCGACGCCGTCAACCTTGCCTTGGAAACCCTCGTCGGGCAATACCTCCAACATCGTGAGCTTATGGAAACTCGAAAAAATGATGTCAAGTGGCTGCATCTGGCGATTAAAAGCATGGTGGATATTCAGCCACACTTCCCCATCATCGGCCGCATGCTGGGCTCGCTGGCAGGAACTGTAGAAGGGACGCCACTTGCGTCGCTCTTCGGAGCTACAGCGTCTTTTGTGCCTAACTGGCTCTCGTCTTCCGCCGCAGCAGAGATGTATACAGAGCCACAAGCTGGCGCTCCTGAGATCTCAGGGAACGAATCGGCGATTTCCGAGACGTTCCTAGCCGATGATATAGGCCAGCTGGACCCTTCATTGCTATACTGGCCTAACCCTGAAGTCGAAACTTTTTGGGGCCTCACACCTTAGCCACTGACTGTGACTTGAAATCCGATTTACGTAACTTTCTTTGACTTCTCAGTGAAGGTCGCCCTCTTTTCACGCGAAATGCTTATTAATAGACTAAAATGTTCTGGTGCTAGAATAGTGACGATGTCTCGTCTTCTTTAGAAAATAGATTTCAAAGTTTGATCACAAATGGTCACGTATCGGATAATTGACGTGGCAAGGCTTTGTAATTGGACATCGTAGCCGTTCAGTACTCGCTGTGGAGTACTCCTTGCATCTGAGAAAACGTATCGACATTCTGATCTACCATTCCTTCTACTACTCCTATTTTCCTTCTGTTTTTATCTCGAGCCAGAACATTTATAGTAGCCGTGGAATTATAATAATATATTGCTTATAACTAATTCCTGTTCCAACCATTGACCTACTTCTCCGGTGTCGTAGGTAGACTTGACTGTTCTCAGTATAAGTCTACTCACCTAGCGTGCAATGGTATATAAACCTGACTCTACCTGTACCTTTCACATACGACCATAGACTCAAGAGAATTGGGCATACGACCATAGACTCACCATAGACTCAAGAGAATTGGGCATCCCGTCCGCTCTGCCATACACAAGCTTGAGATCGGTGGATTAGTAGTTGGGTGGGTGACCACCAGCGAATACCCACTGTTGTATGTTTTTGCCCTTTTTTGCTTATGTTTTGCTCTGGTAGCACTAAACTTTTTAATCTATCATTTTTGTACAGAGCGACAATGGTTGTTGGATTTGTGGCCTATATAATGATTGCCACCATGGGGTCTTCTAGATTCATGAAGGCCCGAATTATAAGGAGAGGAGGTGCCGTGGGACGACAGACTTAGTCTGCCATTTAGTGGATGGCTTTAACTCACAATTATATTATTTCTATCTCAATCTAAATTATTCAAACGGTCTAAGTAGCCATAAAGTCTACACATTGTTAGGAGTAGTTGATGGGACGTGATCCACCTCACCCTCATCCCAACCATCGCGCTGATCCTTGGGAATGCGAATAAACAGCATAGCAAGAACCATTGAAATCCCAGCAAGACCCACCCCTAGGTACAGAGCATTTCGATATCCCTGGACCACATTATTCCCTTGATTATTAGTATAAGCCTCAACTGTCCCTGCAAACCCCAACCCTGTACTCAACCCATAGGACAGCAAGGTCCCAATCAAAGATCCGGCAACACCCTGCTGGTGCCGTTTCACTGTATTGCTCGCAATTATCTGCGCAGCCGTGAACAAAAAGTCTGGCCCAAATGCAGCGAATATCAACGCCGGAAACACCTGCGCCCAATAGACCTGCTGCTCAGGCATCGTCGCAATCAGGATCAGCGCTACGCCTGAAGCTAGAGCTCCCACTGCCATTATGTGTTCTGCGGGTGCGTACCGGATGACCTTTGCGCTTATTATGGCTGCCGCCACTCCGCAGACTCCGAGTGTCGCAAAGGCTGCAGCGTTGGAGAGGAGGGTGTAGTGGCGGACTTCGAGATTCCAGATGCTGATGTACCAGATGACGATGCCGACGCTCATGAACGCGGAAAAGGATGACAAGATCATGATGCCAAAAGAAGGAACACTCCATATATCGAGAGGCAGGATGGGGTTTTTTGTGAATTTTGATTCCCAGATCGCGAAGGCAACGAGGTGGAGGGTAGCAATGATAAGAAGCGCGTATTCATACGGTTCCTTCCAGCCTACAACGGGTGCTTGGCTGTTGAATAGGTTAGCTTCAAGAATAACAGCGGTTCTTTGCGAAAAAGAACAATCTATTGCCCGTATACTTTACTCACTTCCAGACGAAATTGAATAGCACGAGGCCGCCAACACCGAAGTATGATCCGACATAGTCGATACTTCCTCCTTTGTCGAATGGCTCCGCCTCCCCGGCCACAACAAGGGCGAATAGAGTGAATGTAGCGGCACCTAAAATAGCTCTGTAATTGTTGTTAGACCTGAGCATCTCTTGTAGCCGTCATTGTTTCTTTCGGAGAAGAACAAGAAAGAGGGAACTTCACTAACAGGAAAAAGAACAGCCATTTCCAGGGTAGCAACTGCACGAAAAGCCCTGAAAGTAGGCTCCCTAATGTTGCACCGATAGGAGCTGTAGCCCCAAAGAATCCGACAGAGATATTCCGCATCTTACCAGGTGGGAAAGTTATGGTAAGCAAGGCAATCGCATTCGGAACTATCAACGCCCCTCCAATCCCACTTAACCCGCGCATAAGAGACAGCGTGATCACACTTTTCATAAAGCCTGAGACCAGATGAAAGATCACCCACAATACACCGGCAACGACAACAGTGTTCTTGTGGCCGTAGACTGCGCCTAGTCGGCCACCTATGAGTACGAATGCGCCTTGGGTCAATCTGTACATCAACATTTATTAGAATCTGTTGGTACTGAAACCTGTAAACTCTGCTAGTAGGTACATACGGGTATGATGCCACAATCCAGGTTGACTCGGCTGGTGTAGCACCGAGTCTTCTGCCAATCTCCAGACCAGCGTTGATCCCCGATCCGTATGGTATCATCTACTCTTATGTTAGCTAGGGGACCGGTCATCAATTTTTGATATAGCTGAATTTGAAAGCATGCGCACCTGTACGAGCTGAGTCAAGACAATTGCTGCAGAAATGATTATATCCCGGGGCGTTATTTCTTTGGTATATCCATGGTGGTCTTCAGATGTTGCAGACACTGCGGTTGTCCCAGTTGTGTCCCTGCCGACTATCTTTTCCGTTTCAGTCATTTTGACTAAAGAGCCTAACCAATCCGATTAAAGTGATTCAAGTAAAAAAATGGCTTTGTGTCTGCTTCTCTCTTTTTAGAATGTAGCAAATATATTTGGCGAAGGGGAAAGTACACCTGCTGTTATAGTATGTCATACATCCATGGGGTGAGGGTAATACAGCCGTACCTGGGTAATGATTCCGTCGCAACACCCTGTGTTAGCATTTAATAACTAATCAAACAAGCGCATGGAGTTTAACCCCAGCAACTGCAAGCCAGAATCTAGAATTTTAAAGGCATATTATGGTTCACATGTACGTTACACCGACCCAAACTGGCGTTCTAGGTGACTAAAGCGGAATTGCCTGCAACGCATATCGTTCTATATTAATTAATGCGTGGAAATTTTTTCAGAGATCCTCTTCTTACAACAACTTTCGTATAAGGGGGCTATAATGGATTTCTAAACGCTTCTAAAAATCTAAATCTAAAGCCCCATACTGGTAATGCCGGCATTTAACGAATCCCTCAAATTAGTCCAGCTAGATTGACCAAAAAATGATCTAAGTAGCTCCTCGGATCTCTTTATTGGTAAGAGATTGACGTAGCCCTCTCGTGCAGCCGGAACATTCTTTACGAGCTTCTCGCTAGACGGGCGAAGCTCGCGAAGGGTGTCAACGAGTTCCTTCCACGTATATGGGACAGCGAGACCCAGGAGACGCTCCTGTTGGACGCTGGGGTCAAGGAGGGCAATAGCGTGGAGACGAGCAAGATCTTTGGCATCAATAAAGTATTCTGTGGGGCGTGTCAGTAATGGTGGGATAATTATGCCAAGATAGGCCGAATAGGAAAAGACGAACGAGCAACGATAAGGTTCATAATGGTCTCGTTTCCTTCTAGTAACTGGACAGTCAAACGGCCGCTTGAGCCGATGTTAGGATGGAGGACTTCTCCAATCTACTGAGGCGTTAGATAAGATATTTTGAGCTACAGAAGCGGGTAATCTTGCCGTGTAGTCTGGGACCACAGAGTTGAAGACGAATCCTGGTTTGTTCTTCTTGACCCAGTTGAAAGCGGCTCGTTCGCCTTCGGTCTTGGAAGCTGCATAAACCATGAGGCCTTTATTATCTGCAGGGGTATTTTCATCCCATGCTGCCTTGATAGCGGCGTCGTTCCAGGTATCTAGGCGAGCAATCAGTATTATGCCGAAATCCACCATCAGTACACCACCGTTCGCGGTAGGACTAACCTTGGTTTACCACACGACTGCCCTGGCCTTCTTCTAGTATTGTGGCCGCAGCAGATGAAGAGGTTAAAACAACCCTTTTAACAGAGGAAACTTCAGAAGAAGCTTTCAAAATTGATTCTGTAGCTACTACAACCGGACGGATGACCTTGCTGGGATCAGTGCCAAAGCTCATATCCGAAGCCTGTTTCTAAATTAATCACCTTGCCCAGTAGTGAAACTTTGACAGCTTACTCACAACATGGACGACACCGCTAACTCCAATCAAGGCAACAGCCAGAGCCTCATTGTCATCTAGTTTGGGGACAATGGCCAGCTCAAACTTTCCGGCTCCATATCTTGACTCGAAAAGCTCCTCGAGCCATGGCTTCTCTGAGCGTACCGTGCCACGGACAATGTAACCAAGGGAAAGCAGAACATCGACAACGTTAGAGCCAACAAAGCTATTTGCACCCGTGACGAGGATGCGCTCGCCAACCTTGATAGCATAAGATTCTTTTGAGGCCATGTTTTCTGAAAATATGTAACTGCTTTGCGTATATTGATAGTCGGTGGCCTAAAGTGGTGGCTCTATTCACGGCTTTATGTAGACAAGACAGTCCCAACTCGCCACACGTATACGGATTGGCTTTTAGTCATGCATAATTATTACTCTACATCTTAGATTCCGTTCAAGATTGGTAAAAACAGAGAACATTCTACCTCGGAGAATATAACCGTGGATTTATACATTGGTCCCCAAGCGGCAAACTTACGGCTGTATTTTCCGAGGGACAGTGATTGGTCTAGAGTCCAAACAACCGGAAGTCCGAGTGCCGCCGCTACTGCAGTTTTGTCACATCGTTCAGTCTAAGCTTAATTCTAAATAGTAATCATTTGGTGTAATTAAGAAAAATCTAGCTGCCTCCATGAGTAAGGCATTCCTTTGTAGACATTGTTTATATTTTGCTTACATGATGCCGGCGTGGCTGCTATGGGGTGCGTACGCGTATGTAAGCCAGCGGGGGACTCATGGATACAAAGTCGCATCAGCCAAAAAGTCCTTGATGTGCTTTGCAATCTCATCCGGTTTCTCCATCGGTGACCAATGCCCAGACTTAATCGTGGCTTCCTTCAGATAAGGTACATAGCCTTGTTGTTTAGCTTCATCCATCAATTCTGGTTTACAGACTGCGTCCTCAGTACAGCAGATGAACAGCAGGGGCACCATGATACCCAGGTCCTTCTTGGAAATGGTATTGTCCGATTCATATTGAATGTTCAACGCGGCAGCTTTGTATGACTGCAACGCAGAGGCGAACCAGCCACTCCCAAATTGGCGCATAAATTGATCTTGATACTGACTCTGTCTGGCGTAGTCTTTCAACGGCACTTGCTCAGTCCCCAGCAAGAAGTCGCGCATGGCATTGGGGAAGCAGAATATTTTTCTCATCCAGTCTTCAACATCCCCATGCAGAGCTTGCCACATTCTCTCCAGATTCTTTTCGACGACGCCGGCCGCATCGGGTGAAGTGAAGAAGTCCCAGTACGAGAATTGAGGATAACCAATGGTGTTCTCAGAATATGAATTAAAGGCAGCCAAATCAAAAGGTTGGTCTGATGGAACCATGTACCCAATATTAACAAGGACAACTCCACTAAAGAGAGATTTTTTGTGGAGGTATGTCCGCTGGGCGAGAACGCTGCCCCAGTCGTGGCCGATGATGATAGTGTCGTTGGCGTCTTCATTACTCAAAATATCCGCAATATCTTCAGCCTGGCCTTTGTATGCATATAAGTTCGTATCAGTTGGCTTGTCAGTGCCAGCATAGCCAAGGCAGTCGGGGATGATGATCTTATTTGAGAGGCTTCCAAGTTCGTTGATAACTCCAGTCCAGAGATGAGCTGAATCGGGGAACCCGTGGAGAAATAATAAGGCTGGGAGGTGGATTGACGACTCGCTAGTTGCAGAGACATAGTAGGTATATTTAAAGTTTCGACGTGTGATAAGCTGCTTGCGTTGAAAGCCCTCCATGGTAAATACGAAAGGTACAAAACGTTGGTGCTTGCTAACATACGTAGTTGAGAAAACGGGCTCTGTTTTTGAATACTTTACATAGGGCCCAAGACTGATTTATATGGTGAATATATAATTAATCTAGCTACTGTTACTACGACGGCAAGACCCAGAGCCGTCCGTACCATCGCGGATATAAGATCCGGTGGCTTGCCTACAGAGGCTAACATCTCCGGATGAAGGAGTTGGGGTAGTTTTCTCACTCTTTTGGTCTTTCTGAAACTTTCCGTTTGAACCCACTAGCACGAGGCTTCGGATACTCTTTCCGTTCGGAGATTTGCAAGAAACGCAACCTATATAAGTTGAGCTTTTGGTCGGGATTGCACCAACAGCTCACTGCAACCATTATTGACCCTCGACGAAATGGATGCTCAGAGTGGTTTCAGAATTATAATAGGAGGTGGAGGGCTCACGGGCCTCACGCTGGCTAATATGCTTCAGCTGTATGGCATAGACTTTGTTTTGCTTGAATCCAACCCAGGCATCTCCCTGGCAAGACATGCTGGCATAAGTCTCCTGCCCCATGGAAGTAGAATCCTAGACCAACTGGATTTATACGACAAGGTATTGGAGCTGGCTCTTCCAGTTAAATCACTTCTTCATCGAGACCAAATTGGGAAAGTAATTCACAATGTTCGAGACGTTGATCGATTGATGCACGAAAGGTGATACATCCCCCATCTCTGATGAGATTTAATTCCAGTCTAACTTGTTGTAGACATGGCTATCCAATTCTTTCTTTGGATTTTCAGAGAGTACTTCAAGTTCTATACGATAATATCCAGGACAAAAGCAAAATACTTACCAATAAAGAGATCTGGAACGTGGATGTCACTCATAATGGCGTCGTAGTAAAAACATCCGATGGGTCATTATACAATGGCGATATCCTGGTTGGGGCCGATGGCAACCAAAGCACCGTGAGAGACACGATGTGGCAGATTGCAGATGAATTGTCACCTGGATGGATCTCATCTGACGAGCATGGTCGTAGGTTCAGGAAATTACCCCTTTTCAAGTCGGCTATTTAACTGACCTTTTGCAGGTCCGAGTAGTGATTACGGGTGCATATCTGGAAGATCCAGCTTTTGTGGGGACATTGAGCCTTGTTCGAGGACCTCTGTCTGTGGAAAGCATTACTCGTATATCATCAACAGTGGCCCTGATGGCCATCTATACTGGTCCTGCTTCTTTAAGCTTGAACAGCGGGCACGCGGAAATAATATCCCGACATTCACCGAGGAGGACGAAAGGGAGATTCTTGACGCTAGATCGAATGACAACATTACGCCGACTGTAAAGTTTAGGCATCTCCTTGATTCAAAGGACTATAGCACCATATTCTTATTGCAGGAGTACGTCTTTAGGCGATGGCATTTCCAACGTATTATTACCATTGGCGATGCCGCGCACAAGGTTAGTCGTCATAGAAGGTCGGAGTTTGGCAACTATATGCTAATTGTTGATAGATTTCTCCCATCAGCAGTTACAGTGAAAGTGCCTGTCTTGAATCTGCAGCCACCTTGGTAAACGCTATTCGTGAAGCACTGGCAGGGTCGAATGGTACCAAACCTACCCTGAATCAGATCGGGCACGCCTTTTCTACAGCCCAGAGTAAACTCCAGGCGAGGTTAATTACTCTCGAAAAGCATGCACATGAGCAGCACCGTGCTGAATCTTTAGACACGCTACTGCATGCCATTACCGGTGCTTACTCACTGCCTAAAATTAACAGCGAGAATATTATCGATAGGCTCTCTCGCCACATTCCGCTTGCAGAGATGCTTGATGGCCAAAATCTGGGCCAGAAGTCTCTACTCGTCCCCTACAAAACTGAGCTTCTCAGAGCACCAACGGCACCTGGCATGAGCAAGTGGTACTTTGTAGGAGCTTACTTGCTAATATCTGGTATATGTTATTACGGGATGTGGGTGCAGCCTGGCTACTACGGACTTTGGGACCACATGGGCAAAGTCTTGACTACTGGAGAGTTCCCATACAACTCGGGCTTCCCTCTCAAGCGCACATATATCGGCAACGAGTTCATTGACAACATTTTTATGTACTTGTCGGTAGTGTTCATGTCCGGCCTCAAGGACTGGGATCCAAGCTTCCGGTTCCACAACGTGTACTTTTTAGGAATTCTGATTCAGCCCATTACGGTATGGGCTGTGGAGGCGTTTAGAAAACGCAATCTACGAACACCTGTCTCTATGTGAGTTTCCTCAAGCCGCACCCACAACAGTTTTATTAACACTCTGATAGGGTCACAATATGGTGCACTCTATCCCAGTTTACAGGCATGGGAATCTACATGCCATTGTACTACGCCGTTCACAGCTTTGTTTCCGAGTCCGAAAGTTACTGGTGGCCCCTCACCCGAGAAGTTCCTATCCAATACGCTGACTCTATGATCTGGGCCGTCATGATCGGGTACACTCTCCCGACAATCATCCTCTTTATCCGCTGGGAGGACCCATTCACCCTGCAAAACATCGAGGCTCTCTGGCAGCTGTCGCCTATGTTGGTCCCACTACTATGCACTCTTTTCGCCTACTTTCATCCCTCCAGGAGGACCAGAGTCGCACAGAAACCCCAAAAGGCAAATGAATTGTTCCCGGACCTCGAACCTCTGAAACGGCTATACGTCGTCACTGGTATCCTCGGACTGTTATTCCACGTATATTGTGTCTTCACAGCCTATTTTGATCCCGAGCTGTCTATTTCAGCCGTCTTCTGGCCTGACTTCATCACGCAGGAGAAGACCTTGGGAGAAGGCGTGAAGTTTATGTTTTTAATTGACGTCTGGGCGCTCGAAATTGCTACATACGTCTGGTCATGCCAGGCTGTTTGGGACCTGAAGCGAGTTGGCCGGTCTAACGCCAATATCCTGAAAGCTGCGGCGCTCATTGCTGTAAGCACTGTCATTCTCGGGCCGGGTGCTACTCTATGCGCGGTTTGGTATTGGAGGGAAACAAGGCTTGCTAAGACGAGTTTTGCGCCACTCCGCGTGCCAGGTTTTTTGCTTGGTCATCGCCTTGTAGAGGACTCTCTGGGTCAGGTTGGCAAAACAGATATGAGAATATAGAACTATGCCAATCTCTCCCCAGCAACCAAGTTCTCCTCGACTCCTTCTTGCCAGTATCTGTCCTTGTGTCCTCCTGGGCCAAAAGAACATGGCCTATAGTTTATTATATTCTAAATCTAGCTCAATACATTCTTACGGGCCATAGTAGAGATCTTGGTGTTCGAGCTTTATAATTGAGTTTTTGTTCGGAGTTTGTAGTGAGTGCAGCAACCACAGCCCGGGCCTAACCACCATTCCCTCACTAGCAATCCTCCTCCAAGTTAAGCACAGCCGGGGCCCGGCTCCGGCACGATCTCAGCGCCCCTCTCCAGCAGCAGGTTGACAATCGCCACGTTTCCGTACTCTCTTGCCCACATTAGAGGAGTCCGGCCATCTCTCCCTTTCGTATGTACCTCAGCGCCCTTGTCAAGCAGCAGCTTAACGGTACCCTCGTTCCCGGTCTGTGCGGCTAAAGATAGCGCTGTCCGGTCAAAGCTATTCTTTATATCTACCTTTGCACCATTCTCTAACAATAGCTTGACAATAGCTTCATTGCCGTTACCTGCCGCCCAAGATAGCGGCGTCCGGCATTCGTCATCTTCTGTATCTATCTCAGCGCCCTTCTTTAGCAGCAGCTTGGCGACTTCGTCATGTCCTGTCCTTGCCGCCAAGGATAGCGGCGTCTGGTCATCATCCTCTTCATTCCTCATATCCACTTCAGCTCCCTTCTCTAATAGCATTTTAACGATAATGTCGTGCCCGTAGAACGCCGCCAAGGATAGCGGCGTCCAGCCAGTCTCTACATCCCTCACATTCACCTCAGCGCCCTTGTCTAGTAGTAGCTTGACTATAATCTTGCTCCCATTCTCCGCTGCAAAAGATAGTGGCGTCCGATCTTCCTCGTTCCCGTACTGGTCGTCTGTCCGGTACAGCGATTGGCCGCTTTCCTGAAAATCGGCTCCTGCTTCTAGAAACTTTCGCGCAGCTGCCTCGTTCTTAGATTCTGCAGCATGACGTAAACCCCAGCCTCTCCATTGCTTTACATTGTAGCGATAGAGATAAGTATTGAGGAGATTGTGTAGGCGGCGATTGGTTTGACTAAAGGCGTTGATGTCTCCCTCCGACTGTGTCTGCGATTCTACGTCGGACTCTGCTTCCGACTCCAGATGTTTCGCTATGCACATTAATAACTCATTCGCTAAATGAAGTAGTGACATTTGTAAATGGTTGGCTTCATGCCCGGCGATTTCATGCTGGCAGAATAAAAGCTTATATAGAAGTATTAAGGGTGAGAAAAATGCGTCTCCTTGGAATCCAAGGCAGCGGTCAGCGTCTAGGCCCTGCCAAGCGAAATACGGAGAAATGAGGACCCACATCGAAACCATTTGGAGTTGTTTCCGCGGCTCCCGTATGACACATTCAACAGCATCTCAGACAACCGCAAAGGTCACATTAGATGGAGTATAATTCCGCCAGAAGTTCCAATTGAAACCGAAATGATATTTATCGTCAGGCCACCACGCCAGCTAAATAAGGATGCCCGAGCGCATCTCTCGCTGTTGGCCTCTTCGTATGATCCATAATTTATAAATACTCCTTGAACTCAATCAGATCCTGTGGCACTCCCTCTATTTTCTCCAGCTCCTGCCGCACTGTTCCTACCCCAATAAACTGCATCATATTTCCTGTCTCCGGTTCCTTATATTGCTCTTTCTCCAGCGCCCTAGCTAGAGAGAACTCATCGAGGAAAGTCTCGTTCACAGGTGCCGCTATTGGGCCTAGAAGGCGAATGATTTTAGCTATGCACCATGCCTCGGTATTACCATCTATGATCTTGTCACCGGCACCGAAAATGAGTTTTTGGGCAAGCCAATATGTAAGCTTAGTCGTTGTTAGATTCCATATCCGTTACTGGGGCATGAGTGGTAGGGGGGATTATACCGTGACACCAAGAGACCAGACATCGGAACTGTGAAAGCATCCAAGACCACGCTAAACTTCAGGGGCACGCGTAGGTAGGCTTTGAATCCGTGTATCATCATATCCTTCTCTGAGCACTGTATTTTATTTAGAATCGTTTGTTAAGGAGATAATTGCTATCTTACTATTTCCCAAGTCGCCAACTTTTACAATGGGGTTGGCACAATTAATATTTGACAGTAGAATATTATTCGGATTAATATCTATAAAAATTAGCATAGATATATTATCGTCATCTGGACATGGTAATAATACCCGAATGGAAGACACCATGTTTCCTTCTGAAAGGCATAAGTTTCGAGCACTGATCTTGCGATCACACCCGCCCATGTACTATAAACTCCAGCGACCGTGAAAGTAATGCATTCAGACACTCCATATATACAATAATACACCCTACCAAACTCCAACAAACATCTAATCCCCACCCCTCAATGCATCCTTCTCCCCCCTCTCTTCCACTTCACTCTCGCTATCACTATCCCCTCCAATAACATGATGTTCCGCATCAATACTCCTCCTCGCCTTCCCTCCACCAGCAGCTACATCATGGTATTCCTCCCCCTCCTCATCCACATCACTCAATCCCTCCTCATCCTCGCTCCCCGCCGCAAACGCATCATACAGCTCTCCCGCGCGCCTCTTTGGCCTTCCACCCGTCAGCCCCTCTGTCTCCTCATCATCGCGGATGAGGTCGAACTCATAGTTATCGCGCGCGCTATTGCGTAGACGCTTGCGCCGCGCGAGGTAGAAGTAGACGCCTAGCCCGATGCAGAAGCCCACGATGAGGATGGTGGCGGCGTAGATCCAGATGGTGGTTTTGGGACCGAAGCCGAAACTAGGGAGCCAGCCGGGGAGCCAGGAAGATGGGGCGGCGGTGGAGGAGGCGGCGAGGTCGTTTGGGGCGGTTGGGGAGGAGGAGGCGGCGACGGTGGAGGTGGGTTTTGGGGGGATGG
>JPJZ01001200.1:0-37008 GCA_000750815.1 Pseudogymnoascus sp. VKM F-4516 (FW-969) | reverse complement strand
GTGGGCGGGAGGATGGCGTGGAAGGCGGATGTGGTGGGTGTTGTGGGGTGGTGCTGGGGTGTGTTAGTTTTTTATTCGTGTTTCTTTTGCAGTTTTCTGATCATCTCATCAAGATCGGAAATCCATCCCACCCATCCATCCATTCAAATCACCTGACCCGCAGCCAATCCAAAAAATTAAAGAAACATAACGTACCTTCAAACTCCGAAAATGTTCCACCTCCCCAAACGTCTCCAGCGCAGCCAAAACCCTCTGCCGCGCCGCCATCGTCACGGGTGGGGGATATGCCCTAACATGCAGCACGCGAATTGACGTCGCCGTCGACCCTGCCGCTGCCGCTGCGGCGCGTGACATACTGGGTGGTGTGGTGTGAGGTGAGCGTAAAGTGGTGATGTGGAGTGTCAAATATGCATATGGGGAGCGCCCTGCGCTTGTATGAGGAATATGAGCCGGTAGTTGTTGTTGATTGTGGATTGGTGATTGTAGATGTTTTATAGAAGAGGATGTTTTGGCGCGGCGCGGCGGCTAAATTCGAGATTGGCTGGGGGGAGCGGCTAGGGTTGCCGCGGTGTGGACCTCGTCGATGACTATATGGGATAACACAACGAAAGTAACAAGGTTTGTGGTTTATTTTCTTTGTTTTAATTATGTTTTAATCTATTTATTTATACTTATTATTGTATGAGACGTTAACTAGTTTTAGCACGGGTTTTATTTTTTATTTTCTGGACAAACTTGATTAAATTTTCCTGTAGAAATATTAATATCTACCCAATCACCCCCATAAAATACCAACAAAATTGCTGCAAGGTAGAAGAACCCTCTAGCTGTGTATATACACATAATTTTTATAAATAGATAATTAAGAGTCCCCAAAAGAGGTTATTTACACAGCTACTATTCACATCGAAAACCACATGTTTATTTATATTTTTTGTTCAATGCTCTATAGTCTATAGATCTATTCGTCTCGGTATCCAAAATACCGCAGCAGCGCTGCTGCTTGTCCATATATCCAAACTCCCCCATCATCTAATGCCATAATTATCATATACACATCCAAACCCCTTATATATTCCCCCCTCTTCTAATGCTCCTTAGCCTCCCCCACCGTCCCTTTAATACTACCCATCCCCACCTCTCCTTTCCTCACCTTCCCCCACGCCCACGTCTCCAGCGCACTCTGATCAAAAGTCTGCGTAAACGGCATCTGCACCGTCTGCGTCACCCCGCCAACAACCTGCAACTTTGGCCCAACAACAACAACAGGGTACTGCGTTGGAGCTGGCGGCGCGGGACCGCCTGCTACGGCTGCCTGCCCGGCTATGAGCGTCGGGGGGAGGAGGATGGAGAAGAGGAGGGCGAGGAGGAGGGCTAGGGGCGAGGAGTGATGCATTCTGTTTCGAGTTGTAGGTGGATCGAGATAGCGAGTTGTGGCTCGTGGTCGCTGCTTGACTCGTATATTGGAGCAGGCGCAATTGCTCGTGCGTCTGCTGCGTCTCTCTCTGCTTCTGCGCTATCCGCTGCGCAATTGGGGTATATAGAAGTGGCGTGTCGCTGTGTTCCTCAACAGGCTAGTAATGGCGGTTGGTCCCTTGGCCCCTTATCTCTCGCGCTTATATCCTTGGTGCGCCGTCCGGTAAATTTTCTTCCGCAACTTTATCTCTGTAATCGGAGCAGTTTTGCGGGAATTCGACAATCGCGTCTGCGGTATCAATGGGATGGTGATGCGTATTTTGATATAGTTATTTGACGAAGAGAAAGGGTGTGAAGAAGGGTTTTTCGTGGTGGGAGGGCGATCATGTCGCGATGACGCGGGCGGCTCTGCTGAGCCCCGATAAGGGAGTGGAGGGTGCGGCGTTAGCGTGGGGAGCGGGGCGAGGCGCGCTGCGAACGGTTTGAGGGATAATTATAGATATTTGAGAGAGTTTTGATGATGGATTCAAAGTTGGATAAGTAATGCCGAGGGGACTGTAATGGTATATCAAATGTTTTGTGAGACGATGGGGTCGCTTTTGAAAAATGAAGTAATAGCCTGTGAGATTTATGAAGATTCAACGGGAAATAGAAATGTCAACTGAAAGGCGAAAGGCTCACAGAAAACAGAAATACGAAATGAATAAAATAACAACTGAAACCAGAAATACCAAAGGAAAGACTAGCACAGAGTAAAGTTCTAACCTACGCTGATACAATCGCAGCGGTCTGACTGCGTTGCTCCTGGCGTCTCGTCCAAACGCGTGTCCGCCGCCACTAGTAGCTGTTATCTAGCTTGGCCAGATGCGCCGAGACCGTGACAGGGCCAAGAATTCTTGGAGCAACTGGAGTCTGGAGTCAGCCCGGAGTCAGCTCGAAGTCCTTGGTCCCCATGCGTCCAAGGTTTCCATCTCAGCCTTTTCAACACTATAGCCGGTTTGTGCTGCCAATAATAGCCTACTGCTTAACACGTAATGGTGGCTGTTCCAAAGCATGACCCCGGTTATTTCCTCACTGCTAAGAGTTGGCTTTGGCCATAGCATGTTCCAGTTTCCTCATCCATATCCCACAGTCACGCTACACCACATCACACGTGATTTCTTTATCTTTCTCAAATCACGTGAACTATCCTTCCAAATAGCCGGGATATCACGTGTTGCCGTCCTCCCATCTCCGAGGAGATTATGACCCGAGTGTTCGGTCTCGACGCAAGGAAGCGGCGAGTTTACGTCAGCTCGGGTTTCCTTATTGGTGATGATAGGCCCGGTATGATGCAGGAGAGTCTGTGTTGGGTGAAAGATGAGTTTGAGACGGTATCGGTGTTGGATGGTGGATGGATGGTGTGGATGAGCCGTGTGCTTGGCGATCTTGGCGATCTTGGCGGAAGATTTGACGGGGTTATAGTAGTACTTTGTTTGTTGGTGGTGGTTGGTGCGAAGGGGAAGTACTGCTACGGAAATAGAAGCTGAGAGTTTGGATACCTGTAGACCGGGAGTTGGGATTCTCCACTTAAAGTAATAATCCAAGTATATGAGTGGCTACAATGCCTGCCGCACATCCTTTTTTCCCTTTTCCGTTCTTCCCCACTTTACCCGCTCTTTCTGCGTCTGGACGGTGCTCTACGCGAGCTCTACATAGTACGCGAGGAATACGCGAAAGGCTAAACGGTATTGGGAGATGGCACCGAGGAGATGGAGAACCAATCAGAAACTAGGGACCAATAGAGGCAAGTCTTCCCGTGGCGCCGGGTTGGGATTATGGGGAACGGAGAACGGAGATGGGGTTGAGTTGGGAAGGAGTTAGTGGTGGGTTTTGAGCTGGGAGAAGGGTTGCAGTATGCAACTGCGTGCGCGGTGTGAGTGTGTGTGCATATGGTCCATAGAAGCTCTATTGATATACTCCAGGATGGGGGTATATTGTCTTAGTGTGCATATGGATATGTATCTGTGTCCAGAGATGGGAAGACGGACGAGGGTATGCGGTGTGTGTTGTGTAGGGCGGGCTGTGTGTGCTGTGTGATCGGCTGGAGGGAGTACTGCACGGTACATGTCAGATTGTCAAGTATTGTATGTATGGATTGTGTACAGACTATTGTATGTATGTCGGCTGCACATGCACATACGGATTGCTGGGTCGGGCTCAGATTGCACTCGGGCTCTCGGGTTTTACTTGGGAATGTGACTGCGACTGTGACTGGAAGTGGCTGGCTGCATGTTGGAACTCTAATAGGGTACCGATGAGATACATAGACGGAGGGATACGCGCGTTTTTATCGACGTCGACTGGCAAGTGTGTGAGCAGTATAATATGGCTATATGGATATATGGATAATATAGTACAGATGGTATGATAGTCGCAATAGTCGCGAATGCGCATAGCAATCTATCGTGCAGCAGACTTGTTCCAGTCAAGTCCCTCAAGACAGATATAGGCTGTAAGGAGATAAGATGGTGAGACTTTGCAGTACTCGAAAACAGGTAGCTGGTAACTCCTAGTAAAATACCTATAACCAGGTAGTTCCAGGTAGAAATTGCTTGTGGTAATTGTATTTGATCTTGGGAATTACTGACTACTTGTTTACTTGGTTACTGGTATGCGACACAGTAGGAATACTCTACTACTGTACTGTACACAGTAATAACAGTACAGTATCACCACCATAAGACACTCTCCTCTAACCGATGTATGTACCATGCATGTCCCTTCCCTGCATTCCCAACACACATCTGGTACCTAAATGCACTTCCATGCACGTTAAATGCACCCAGCAACCCTTTTTTCCCAGTGCGCTGTTCTTTGGCATTTCCCATCTTCTGGGTTCGCCAACGGGGATGGTACTTCCTTCTACCATACTGCCACAATAACAGTTCTTGTACCTTCCCCTTCCTATACCCCTACCCACCCCCTAGCCCCCCTCTCTCTATGCCGTCCCCAGAACCCAGACTCCCAGATTTGTCTGTATCTCCTACCTACCCACTCCGAGTCCTAGTACCCCCAATCCCCAAGTCCCCCAGTTCAGCTCGATCCACCCCGAGACGGCTCCTTCTTCCACACTTCCACTAGACCCAACACTACCCTGCCAGTCAGCTCTCCACCTTGAAACCCTCAACTTCACACTTCTCTTCCCAAGCGCCTGGTCGACGCACTTACAACACGCCAAAGAAACTATTCCACCTACCCACATCTTCAACCAAGGCTTTTCAGCTACTGCACCTCCCGACAAATCGCAACTTGACCCGACGCATCTTCATCACCATCCCACCGACCAAGAACTAGAGGACCCAAGCAACCCAAGCTCCCAAGCCAAAAACCCGACAGACGGACCCAACAACGCGAGCCCTGCGTTCCAACACGAGATCCTACAGGACACAGCCTCCGACGTGCCTATCCACCATTACACAACGCCTCCAGGCTCACACATAAACCATCCACATACATCTATTACCTCCCACCCCCCCTCTCGAACTCCCACTCACAAAGCACTCCTATCACCAGCCTCGCCATCTCCCCGGGACCAGACCAACTCACCACCTCCCCCGGCCCAGATCCAACACCATCAACGCGCCCCCATCTACGCTGAACACCCTCACCACGAAGCTGACGAGAGAGTCAATGCTCTCGCCGTAGCTCTGCGGCATCTAGAGCCTGAATACATAGGTGCCAGGTATGCGAACTCCCGCCGCGGCAGCGAGGCGTCCGTCGCCTATGCGAAGACGTGATAAGTCGCCTGTGAAGACATCCAAGACATCGGGAGAGAGTGCGTTTCCATACGAGAGCCCCGCGCCGAGAGCACGGCCGCAGGGAGAGAGTGCGTATCCATACGAGCAACCCTCGTCGAGAGCGCTGCTGTCAGTCGAGAGTGCATATCCATACGAACACCCCTCATCATCGAGAGCACGGCCGTCGTGGATGACAGCACCGCAAGGGGATGAAGGATTTGAAGAGGAAGACAAGCTTGAAGCAGATGATCTGGAAGTAGACGACGAGGAGGACGATCTTTACGGCTTAGAACCCTCATACACAGCGAGGCCGCCAAGGCCAGCTCGAGTGGATAGGCTGAGTGAAGAGCCAGAGGGCGGCATAGAGCTCGACGACAACCTAGACGACGTCGACCTAGACGCCCTATCAGCATTCGCATACGCCATGACCCGCCGTGCCGGCGCGCGACGAAACGCTTCAATACCTTCGTTTAGCGAAGTTGGGCCAGCGGGGCGCGAAGCGCTATCGCGTCTTGCGGAGCGCAAGGGGAAGGCGACGTACGAGGGGATGCCGCTGGGGTCGATATCAGAGTCCATTGCTACGGCGATGCCGAGATCGATACCTGTCGCTTTCGCGCGAGCAGCGACGCCGACGCCTATAGGCGAGATGATCGAAGCTGACGACCCGTGGTCTGATACGTACGAGTTGTTTTACCTGACGCCTCTGCCGCCTTTGAGCACGACGTCCTATGATGAGCTTCCCCCTCCCCCGACTCAGAAACGGGGGACAAACCACTACATCAACCGCCCCACCATCATCCCACCACACACAGCGGCCATCATAACCGCGGAATTAGCAACAACCTCCCCAACCACCACTACCACCACCGCTCCTAAAACAACAAGCACATCTTCCACCACCACCACAACCACTAGACCCTCTTCCACCCTCACAACAGCTATCGCACCCTCCACCCAGCCCGCCCCCGTCCCACCTCTAGACCTAGACGACGAAGGCTTCTCCGAACCCACAACCCTCGAATCAACCGAAGCCCTCGAACGCTCCCTCCTTGCATGCCTCTCGCGCGGCTGCGGCCGCGCAGCGGGTCGTCGTGTTCGAGGGAGTGGAGAGACTGGGGAGACGACGGATGGTGGAGGAGGGCCAGTGGTGAGACCGAGGGTTAGGAAGAGGATTAGTAAGCGGAAAGGGTCGAGGAGGGATCCTTGAGTAGGTGGTTGGGTAGACGCTGTCTATCAGTCGTCACTTTTATCACTGTTATTGGATGAGGGTGGTTGGTGCAACAGGCACGCACGCACTGATGCTACATCCCGGATTTTGACCACCTCCACCACCACCACCACCTACGAACTGGCACCTCACGTTGCCACCAATCCCCAAGGAGGGATCTTCATTTATTTTTATTTCAACAAGCATCAGCAATAGCGTGGAGCGTCTTTTTTGTTTCAGCAACCGGACGAACGAACGAACAGCTTGGAGAGAGCTTGTGTGTTATCATGGCGCATGGGCTCATCGCTAGCAAGACAGCTGGCTGGCGTCATTTCGTCGTCGTATTTTAACGGATTTGGCGATTTTTACTTGGATACGATACCCGACCTACGACTTTACTCATTTATTATGTTCAATCTATTTTATTTACCTGGTGTTGGATGGGCCGAGTGTGAATACTGGCTGTACGGCGCTGGGGAGGGTAAAAGTGGAAGAGAGAGAGAGAAGGGGGGAGAGAGGAGGGGAGAGATATGATATATGTATTATCCATTTGCTTGTGTATATCACGCACACACGCAATGCCGAGGGGGGCGCTGAGGAGGGTAGGCCGTATATAGATATGGCTGGAGATAGAAAGGGGATAAAGGCACATGCAAATGTGGAGAAGAATGGAAATCCATACACCCCCACCAATCTATACTCTCCTCATGCTTTTCTCACCTGTCTCATGCGTTTTTGTTCGTGTGTGAGTTTGGGTATGTGACATGTCTGCATAGCGATAAATTCGATTATAAGTGCCTTTATTTGCAGATAGGGGTTCTAGGTAGAGTACTAGATCTAGGGGTTCAGTTCTTGCCCCTTTAAGGGGTGAGGCGAGATCGAACTGAACGGCAGGATAGTCGTACTTCCTCTCCTTACCCACTCGCCGGCTCAATCGAAACCGGATTAAAGAACACCTCCGTCGGATCAAGCTGTGCCTTAATGTCCCTCAACCTCGGCAAGTTCTTCCCCCAATATAGTTCCTCCGCATCCTGCCTCTCTAGCCTTGCATCCGCATAGTTTACATACATCCCCCACGTCCCCCACTCCAGTGGCGACGTGGTAGTATTCACCCACCCGTCGAGAAACTCGAAGCCATCTTTGGGGTACGAACCGCCGAAGACACGGTCGTAGAGCTGGATGATATACAGTTTATCCCTGTGCGCATAGGACGTCACGCCGTCGTCCCTCGCCCAGATGCCAGAGCTGGCGCCACCTTGAAGGTCGACTTGGAACCACCAGATCCGGTTAATGTCCGAGGCGTCGTCGAACCAGTAGTCTACGAAGTTCTGGGCTGAGGTTCCGTTTAGGCCTTGTAGCTCGAGGCTCTTGGAGTAGAATGTCTCGTGCTGGTTGTGTTAGTATCCACTGCTACCACACTGTCCACATACGTCAACGCGGAAGAAAGGGGGTACGCACATTATCATAAGGGTCCGGAACAGTCAACCTACCACCCATCTCCGAATAATGCTCCAACCCCCCAATCCACCCCGTCGTGTTAGTCCTCCCTACTTTCCCCCCAGTCACATTCAACAACGGGCCCAACACCTCATCCAACCCCGCGCGATCACCGTAATACACACCCTCCAATGAACTCGAGCCCCGCGACGCACTAAGCCGCATATTCAACTCCTTCGGCATCGTGTCCCTCGTGAATGCCTCCAGCGCCTCGAGCCCAGCCACGGCGGTAGTTCTATTCCACGGCAACGAGGCGGAGAACCACGTTACTGTCTCCGGTGCCGCGAAGGTCCGGAAGCGGAATTCAGTGGTTATACCGAAGGCGGAGCCGGCGCCGAGCATGGCGAAGAAGAGGTCGGGGTGCTGGCTCGCTGAACAGTCTACGGCGGTCCCGTTGGCGAGGACGACGGTCAAGCTGTCTATCCAATCGAGCGCGAGGCCGTGCTCGCGCGAGGACATGCCGTAGCCGCCGTGCAGGGCGTGGCCTGCGATGCCGACACTTTTCACTAATCAGTAAAGGTTATTCACAATCCCGAGCTTTAAAAACTCACCCCGGACACGTCCCATGCGAAAACGCCCTCCCGCCCTCCTTGAAAATCTCGGTAGCTATATTCCCCAATCTCGCCCCGGGCTGCACCGTCGCAATATTAGTCTCTGGATCCACACTAATCGCAGCCATATCCTCAAACTCAACCACCATGTGTCCGTCCTCGCCTCCCAGGCTGAGCGCTGCATACGAGTGCCCCCCCCCCTTGGGGGTCACCTTCACGCCGGCCGCGACACCGCATCGCACCGCGGCGCTGACGTGGGAGGTGTTGCGGGGGAGGATGACGGTGAGGGGCACGTAGGGGAGGCGGGAATTGAAGGAGGACGAGAGGAGGGACCAGTCGTCTGAGGAGGGGGTTATGAAGTCGACGCTGGCGGCAGTGAGGCACGAGGAGAGCGTGTCGTTGCTGAAGGCGAGGCCGGTAGCGGTTTTCATACCGGTGGCCAAAAGGCCGACGCGGAGGAAAGTGGTGGGTTTCATGGTGTTGATGGCGGATAATGTCTTGAAGGTCTAGGATTCCCGGAAATGCATTGATGATATATACAGCCTTTTGGATTTCTAGGTGCGTCGCACACGTCGCACATGCCACGAGTGAGCTGTGTAAACATGCTGCGCGCGATAGTTCGTGTTATAGGATTTCTAATTCTATTAGCATTTATTTGTTTTTTGTTGTACAGCGCTGATCATTCCGTGGCTTTGGATAATTGTGAGAACTAACCGATGGCGGCTTCTGTTATAGTAAGGGGTCGGGCCTTCCTTGTTGCCGAGTTGAGGCTAAAGTATCCTATATTAACAAAATTACCCTTCTGTGAGTAAAATATTAGAAGCGCAATTGCCGTGTTTAGAAGACTGTACTGCCGAAACTGTCCTTGTTTATGGCGCTTACTGCCTGCATATGGACTCCGGTGGTTACATATGGGCTTGGCAATTTCTTGTGTTAGCCGTGGAAGCCCGGATTTGCTCAAACACTTACAGTACTCCAAAGCTTGACATTGAATTGCTAGTAGCTCAAAATCTAGAATGTTAGATATTTCAACTGGACAGCAAAAGCAATAAGCTCGAATGAATGCTTAATTCCTTCATTGCCCCATCACCGGGGTTCATTGTATGTGCAACACCACCCCCCGTATCTCACACCAAGCCACAGCAAGCTCATCAAATCGTCCTATCCATCCCTCCAGAAGCCACATAAATAAACACCCCCCGAAATACGCCCCGTACCCCAAGCCCATCCTTCAACACCCTTAAAAGCAATGCACCTTCTGAAAACCCCGTTACTTCTTCCCACCAGGCATTACCCCGCCCAAAGCTCTCAACACATCCCTCATCCCCACGCCTCCTCCCCTTTCCTCTTTTTCCCTCTCCCCTAGCCGCCCTTCACATGCATCCATTACCCGCCCCGCCACTCCGTCCATCTCTTTCCCATCTTGCTCCAGCCCATGCACCGCATGAGCGAACACATCTGTTGCCAGCTCCAGGCGATCCCTCACGGCGTTTAGGCGCGCCGTGACGCGCGGCGCAAGTGTGCTAGAGGCGTTTAGTGCGTCGAGTATCGGGGCGCTGGAGGGTGGGAGGAGCGTGGGATCTATAGGTGTAGTTTTTTGTGGTCGTGGGGGTTCAGAGGGCGGAGGCGCAGAGAGGGCGAGGAGTTCGGCTTTTTCTTTCCGTAGTCTGTGATTTATTCATTAGTCTGCCGTTCATCGGTGCGCGAAAGAAAGGAAAAAAGGACGTACCGCTTAACCCTCTCTTCCAACTCCGCAACTCTCGCCGCATTCCCCACATTCAGCGGATTCGGCACAACCACCACCTTCTTCTCCCCCGGCGCCCGCGCAAACCAATCGCTCAGCTCGCTTCGCTCCGAAAACTCCTTGAGCACCTGTTCCTGTATATGCCTTGCCGCAAGCACCGCCGCGCTTCCCTCACCCATCCCTGGCCGCTCTCCCAGCGCCCTCTCCCCGCACCACGTCAAAAGCTGCCTCATGCGCCGCGGTTCGGGTAGAGAGCTCTCAATGTGCTTGTAAAACTCGTCGGATGGCACGGCCGAATGCGGTGTGGCTGTGTGGCCGCTATCTATCAACGAACTGGCCCGTCGTCCACGCAGCCCCAAACTTGACCGCCGCGCTGTCGTCTGCCTGAGTGCTTTATTCCGATTCAGTACCGGTGTATCGCTGAAGGGGAGCGCGATTGTCGTCGCGTGTGAGGTGGACAGGATTGGCGTGCGCGTTATCGATTGCGACTCGGGCTCTGGTGGGGGTGGCGAGATCGTGTGCACACCACCGACCATCTCGATAGCATCTTCGTCGTCATCGTGGGATGGTTCGTCGTTCCGGCGCGCATTCTCGAGAGAAGAGCGCGTACTCCTCCGTGTCCCCCGGCGCGCCTCCGGCTGTGCTGTGGCGTTCTCTTTTTTCCTCCTGGTAGTATCGCGCGCGTCTTTTTTAGGCGATAGTACTTTGGGCTCGGGCGCTGCAGGTGCTGCGGAAAAGCTCATCTTTCGCTTTGAGGGCCGCCGCGGTAATTCCTTCGGCGCATCATCTTCGGTCTTCTCTTGCCTCCTACTCCGCGATGGGGCCGCTTCCGTTTCAGTTACTGCCTCCAGCGGCGCTGCAGTCTTTGTTCGTTTCGAGCCGCGAGTGAAGTTGAAATCGCCGTCTGATTCATCGTATGCTGTGACAATAGTTAGCATGCCCCTCTATCAATCTATCTCACCGGGCTTGGCGCGTGGGCTGCACATACTGGCTAATCGCTTACTGCGCCTGCGCTGCGGCTGTGGATTCATGCTCAGCGTTTCTAGAGGATTCCGCGTGCGTATGAGGGTAGTCATTGAGCGCCGACCGAGCTCGTCATGGGCCTGTTATCTGGGTATGTGTTGGTTGGGTGATGTGTGTCGCCACGCGCGAAAAATGTCGCGTTTTCGAAACTCGATAAGTCCTGAATAGATGTTGCAGATACTTCAACGCGATTGGTATTAGATTGGAGAGTATGAGGTGATCGTGGGAGTCGTTGGGCGTTGCGTTGGCGTGGTTCGTGATGTTCTTGGGTTGTTCCTGCCATTGTTTACATGCGATGCTTGAAGTGGGCAAAGCGAGCTAGACATCGCGCTAGCCTGATTAGGCCCGACAACTCTGACGCGAGCGCGTCAATGGGCCCTCGGTGAGGCCCACGAAAATCACTTTATATTCATTCCGGGAATACCAACGAGGCGTAATTATTGTTAGTTAAAGCAGTATATTATTTGCACCGCGAGTAGTAATATGTCGAGTTGCTGTGAACAATCCTTTGCCACAGACTCAAGTCTTATTTCACGCTGCTATGGTTTAAGCGCTGTAACTTGTACTTTATTTTGACTGTGCTCCAATACCCGCTCAGAGGCGAAGAATTAAGAGCACTTGAATCTTTATTGCCTCTTTCTTTACTGCAGTTACATTTACTCGTAGCGCTTGTCCTATCTGAGACCCTTACATTTCCTTATCAACAAGGTAGGTTAATGTTCGGGTCCCCTACGACCATTTTGCTGCAAAAGTGACTGTAGCCGCAGCACATAACAACTGTCACTATTGGCACAGCATATAATATTCGTCACTGTACTCACAACTTTGGACAATGGCCACCACGATCACAATACAGTACGGCCGTCACTATCAATCTTCAGACAGAGTTTTTAACTTTTTCGTGTGCGTGCGATACTGACGAACGTATTCAAACATAACCTTTCAAAAGGCCGTCAACTGCCAGGCGTATCATCGTTAAAAGCCAGATAGCCACCAAATCAAATAACCAGAGAACTCCATACCATCCCGTGGCGCCCATGACTCCTTCAATCCAACAACTCGGCGGTGATTCGACCCGCCGAAGAAACCCGAAATACCGAGTAGACAACTACTTACTCCAACATAGTTCCGGCCTCGTCTCTTTATTCCTCAGCACCCCCATCTTCTTCCAACACCCCCAGAAGCCCATCCAAACGTTCATCCACCTCTTCCTCGCTAAGTCCCAAACACTTAGCTGTAAGCTTCCTGTACATCCCTCCCTTCTCTCCCATGCCTACATCAGCCATCGCACCCGCATACTCCGTAACTAAACCCTGCCTCCTCCCCTGCTCCTCCAACAGCGCCCTCAGAAGCTCCGCCAAACCTTCCACACCACCTTCATCATGCCCGTTCCCATTTGCCATGCTCTCCTCCTGAGCCGCCCCTGCCCCAAGCATAATCGCCTGCTGCTGCTCCACTAGACTCACCACTCGCTGCTGCGCGTGCGCCAGCTGGTTCACCTCGTTCTGCACAGCGGCGTCATCCTCCTCCACATTCCCCAGCTCGTGGATCTGTCGCTGGATCGTCGCAAGCTCCACTTGTGAGCTCTGCAGGATCCGCTTGGCCTCCCTCTCGCTGTTCTCCCTGTCAAGCAGCTCCTCATCGAAACTACGTGCTAGGTCCATGAATTTCTCAGCCATGAGTGGCATCAGCTTCGTCGACACAGATTGCGCTGCTTCACTATGATGCGCCTCTTTCCGAGAAGCTAACGCTGAGCTGAGGTGTTGGCTGGCGCTGGGAGTAGTTTGCGAAATATTGATGTCGTGGAACGAGGTCATTTGGCGCTGCGAGTCTGGGGCAAACGGAGATGAGGACGCAGCGAGATTACGTTCTCGGCGAGTGTTGTTTAGCTCTTGAATCAGCTCGTCTGCGCGTACGCCTGCATTATTTGGAATGTCGGTGCTGGCTCCACGGCCAATGAGGGCGCGAACGCACTTTCGTGCCTTGTTGGTTGCGGAGATGTGGCATGCTGTATCGCCGTTCGAGTCTTGGAGATCGAGGAGGCGGCGAACCTCATCTTGCTCGGTCGTCTCGGAGAGCTTGTTAAGGATCACGTCGAGATAGTATCTGGCACAGTGGTGTTTGGTGCGGGAGTGGGTCAAGGCGACAGCGTGGTGGATCGCAGTTGCGCCGTGATGGTCCACGCAGTCAATTGTCGAGATCAGCTCCTGGACGACGCGGGGCATTGATTGCTTGTCGAGGCAGTTTGTAAAAAGGACGGAGCGCATCAGAGGGGTTTCGCCACGGATGTTCCTGCAGGAGAGATTGGCACCGAAGCGCTTGAGCTGTTTCATCACGTCAATGTCGCCCATGGCACTGGCCCAATGGAGCGCAGTGTGGCCATCCGAGTCGATAAGCCAGTCAGGTTGGAAATTTGGCGGCGGCTCGGGGCGCGAGGCAGGCTCGCTGGCTTGGGCAAGCATGAAGTAGTCGAGCAACTCATCCGAATAAGCCATGTGATATTGGTCGGACAGGCTCACAGCAGCCTCGTCGCGCTTGCGCTTTCGATGGGCTGTGGAAGGGGCAGAAAGATCGTAACGGTCATCGTCTCCCATAAACGACGCCGAGGCCACTGTAACATCGTCGGGCGTCTCGTCGTCGTTGAGCTGGGCGCTGATATTGTCATATTGGTCTTCCTCTATCCGAGCTGGTGCGGGTGCTGGTTCTTGATTGTTAGCCAAAAGTGGTCTGCTGGGCATGATGGATTAGAAACTCACTGCTGTGAAACTTGGGCACTGCGGGCTTCTTGGGTGCTTTCGGCTTGTTTGTTGTATGCTTTGGAGCTGGAGGAGGGCTATCGTTGCCGGGAACGAATTCAAAGATTGTGCGCAACTTCTCGTAAATGCCATTGCGATGCGCCAGTTCTTCGCCTTTCTCGAGAGGTACCCAGGTTCCTATAAATGTCAGAGCCGAACTTGAAAGCCGAACTTGAAGACCGAAGAGTGAATTCTGTACCTTGGTACTTTCCGTAGCCACCTTGAACCTTTTCGTGCAGTTCTTTCTGAACCTCACGCTCCAGGATTCTCGTTCTGGCTGGCTTATCAAACCCAGCTGCTTTCAAGATGTGTGTCGCATTGATCCAGTCATCGTGCCTCCGGCGCATAACATGCTCTTTCAAGTCGACACCGAATTGGAACTCATATACTGGAATCTGCGTCTGTCAGCGGCTTTCGTCGGGAAGCTGGGCAGTGCCAGACGCTGAGGAGCTAAGAATAAATGATAGAAACTGACATTACTGTATGTTGCGCTATACACTCCGGGTCCTGCGGCACCTTTCACCATCTTGTCGGCGATTGATGTTTGCGCAGCGCAAGAGCGCTGTCAGGCTATGTCACTGAGGTCTGAGATTCAAGAAAGCCTTTTGCTGCGCGGTCGTCCAGTCGTTGCATTAAGTAATCTTGACGCCTAATTCTCTTCGTAGAAATATCCCCTCTCGGCTTTGCGCAGAATGATTTCACTGCTTGATGTCGTTCGTGCAGCCGTTTCGGTTTGTCGCGGGCAGGGATGATAAACGAACGCGATCAAACGCGTTGCCCGCGGCTTTGACCGCGTTAAGTGTAAATTTGGCACTAGGCTGCATTGGGAGTAGCGCATCCGCGAGAAACAACCTCGACCGACGAGACGTCTGTATGTATGCCCCGCAAAAGCGAACTACCCAAACCCTTCGCAACATCGAACGAGGGCCAATTGAGCAATATGACGGTCGTTGAAACTGTGAAGTCGGCCGTTGGCCTCAGCGATGCCCCTGCTCGTGAGTTTCCCCCGGTCCAATGCGTCGCCATGGCAGTGTTTGCGGCGAGCAATAAAGTCTTCAGCGATTGGGAAGCTATGTTTGCTAATAGTTACTACGGAACAGCTGCGACAAGGGCCCAGATGTCCGAGGCCAAGCTGCCTATGGCATACAGAGACTCCTGCGCCAACCTCCTCATCCCCCTAAACCGCTGCCGCTACGAGGAATACTACTTGCCCTGGAAGTGTGAGGTATGTTAGAGCAAGGCTCGGCGAGTTTCGGCCGGACCATTTGGAAGATGGTATAGTGGGATGGCATATGCTGACTCATTGATACAGACAGAGAGACACAGCTACGAGAAGTGCCAGTACGAGGAGTTCAAGAAGCGTGTTGCGAAGATGGACGAGCTCAGAGCCGCAAAGGGCGGAGAGAGGAGTAACTAGACGCGGGAAGCCTCGGAGTAGACGGGTGATTGTGGTGGTGTATATAGACTGGAATGGAACGATATTGATACTTTGAGCTGCACCCGGCAGGCCAGTGAGTGAAGAATGGGTCCCTGCTGACACATTTGTGATGGGATACTACGAGCCTTACACGTTGAGCTGGATGGAGAGAGATAGAAGGCGTGCATGCTGCGATGGAGCTGGACAATCATATATTTCGTGTGGGCTACTTGTACTAAGCAGGTGTGGTACGTACAAATCTAATTGATTGCATTCATAAGCTATTATACATCATGAAACAGCATTTCAAGTTTCATAGACTATTATTGGGCTGATGTTTCTCATCGACCCGTGGTATCATCTCTCTTTATCTCGACGCTCTGGACGGCATAATATAGCCGGCACCAGAGGGGCCAGAATTACTTTTCTCTGGAGCCTCATTATTATCCTCGGCCACCTCACCAGCTGAAAACCCGTTTGACATCGCCATCTCGGGACTCAGATACTTTGATTCCCGCCCAGTCGCGCTGGTAAGCTTGCTTGAGTTTCGTCCTGCTGCTAGAATTGGCCAGTTCAGCGGACCCTCAATCGTTGCCCTCGGATTCAGCTCCCCCACGGATGGGTTCTGGTTCTTACCCATCAGTGGCGTTGTTGAGAAGGTTCCGTCAGAAAGAAGAGGGCTGACAACTGAATTATGGCCAAACGTCGTATTCGTCAGGGCTGGGCTGATTCCATTGAGATCCGTAACGCCAGTACTGATGCTATTGGCACTGAAAGCTCGTTGATTATGCTGTACCAGCTCCTCATCAGCTGGGTACGGTGCCCTCCAAGGCTGTCTCGATGGCGCCGATGCCTTTTGTATGTTAAGTCCGCCACCACCTTCCCTTGTGGATGACTGTTCCAATTCTGCACGGGAGTCTTTGCCCCTCTGCTTCGCACTTGGACTGCCGGACTGAGCCGCAACAGTCTTCAAGCTCCCTCTGGTGGTATCACCGCTGCCAGGTCCCATTTCTGCCCTTCCACTTGTTCGATCTACAGAATGTTCCGCGTCTGCCCCCATTTCGAACACGCCCTTGCTTCTGTTCTCGAGCTTGGCCAGTGCTTCCGCCGCATTCGCACGCTTGGTAATCTCGAGGGGAGAGAAGTAGTCTTCTGGATCATTTGCAATGGTCCTCGCAACATAACCCGGTGACTCAGAGTCCGTATAAGTCGGTTGCGGGGTATCTGGGCCATCAACAATTGGAGGCGGAGGGAAGGGCTGCGTCTGCGACATATTGCCGTTCTGAGGACCACAGCTGGCATCGATGACATGCTGGGTTAAATCTCGGCGCTTGCAGTTGCGGCGGTAGCGGCGGTAAAGAATGATGGCTGTAATTGCAAGGACCAAGATAACGCCAATAACGATGCCTGCAATGGCGCCGGCAGAGAGACCCTTTCGGGTTTGAGCCGAGCTGTCCGGAGGGGGGATAGTAGCTTTCGGCGGGGCTGGGCTCATGATCGATGAAGAGGTTGAACCTGTCGAGGTTTCGACACTCTTTGTTCTTGTGGTCATGGTCGCAACACTGGGAGGAAACGCCATGGATCCGGTCTTGACCAGGTTCTCGTAGGTGTATTTGTATTCCGCTGCTGTGGTGCTGCAATACCATATATGCTGCTTTGCCTGAAAATTCGTGAGAGTAACGCAGGCTGGAAGATCGGAGTCCGAGCTACGTCTTGTCAGTGCCGAGTACTATCAAAAGGCAATTCGAGGTCTGCTATCAACAGGAAACGGGCAACATACCAGCTCCAGCAACCACCAGTATTATGATCACACTTCTGCAAGCCCTTGGGGTCATAGGGAATGCAGGTGGTCCGCGCTGCACATGAGGTTCTGCGGTGAAGTTAGAATCTGTCAATGTCTGTCAATTTAATGGGGAGGGATGGGTGCATACTTGGAACAACATCCGATGTAGCCATCTTGACCAGTATAACAAGTCCCAGATGCTTGTGGGCAGAAGACTTTCAAAGTCAGCTTGAACGCACCAAACAATCTTTTGGAGAACTTACATCTATGTTGTCCATCACAGTCATCGTCGTCAGTAACGGAGCCTGTCGGTGACGCTCTTGGCAGAACAGCGGGAGATGTGATAACGCTGGCAGCTGCGCACGAGGCTATCAGAACCATAGCCCAAAGGCAACGGTAAACAACGAGAAAGATCATGGCTCAGTGCATTAGAAAGTCCTTTATCTCAATTCGCTTTCTGGTGGACCCCGCTGCACCACGTGCAGCCAAGCATGGGAAGACGAATGTGGAGGAAGAGAGGTAGGCGAAGTGAGGAAAGGTGAAGGGGTGCTGTGGGTAGCCTCCTCACTGTCAAATACTAAGCGCGTGGCTGGACTAGGGTTTGCCAAACAGTAAGACAGAACAAAGAAAAGTTCACTGCTATAGAAACATTCATTCTGGGGTGTTACTGAGATATGGGGAATATGTCAAGTCAAGTCGTTTTGACCCCCAACGCACACCAGCACAACCGTGCGCCACCAACCCAACACTACCTGCAGTTGGCCGCAAATGTAGGATCATGTAGGATCAGCTCCATTTGGTAGCACGAATCCACAAGCAACCAATTAAGGAGACTTCAAAATTTCAAATGTCCCTAAATGTTGGATGTCTCTTTCCGTACAGGAGATCTTACCGCCAAGGATAAAAGCAAACAAACAGCGGAATGCCCCAGTTGGGACCATACATATTCTCCGACGTGCGACTTTAAACTCAAATAACGACAAAATACAGAATTGATATTTGAAAAAGCTTGCATATGTACCAGCTAATGATATCTCCTTATGTATGCTTTTCATGCTTTATAAAACATGCACACCTATAATTGATGTCTTATGTCTTTCGAACAGTGATTGGGTTTCTTGACCGTAGGATCACAAATATCTAGAAGCTCACCGTTTCACCCCGAAGATCGCATACGTCGGGCGTCACCAAACGGTCCCGGTAAATAACGATGGAAAGTTTAACATTATAGGTCGTACAAGCCCTTTGCAAGGTTGTCAGGGCAATGTTGTCTACCACCTCGTCTCGTAACCCGTCGAGGACGAGATGCCGCAGTTTCGGAACAAAGCCTTCTTTTCTCAACACCAACTCTTCGAAATGGTGCATGTTTCTAACAAGTATCTCCTCATTAAACAGCATTATTGAGTGGGAAACATCCCCGTCGGGTGGGTCTAGGTCTGGTACGTTCTCTGTAGCTATCAAGAGGGATTCAAGTGACCTAGGCAAAAGACCACATAGGCTCGACTTTCCGTCGGGCTTCTTTTGCCAGATTAAAAATTCCAGTTTGATTGCCAAATGGGTGAGTACTTCAAATTCCACCAACGATCTCAGTGTCTGGTCGATATCGGACTTGCCATACAAGCATTGAAATCCTAGGGCTAATTCTAACCTTGTCAATGACTTCTTCGACCTCAGCAACCCCTCGAGCACTGGCCCTTGGTCATATACTATTCGCTGCAAATTACTGCTGGACACGCTGTAGTCGTAATCTTCGATCCCGTGCTCAAGCACAAACTCCTCGAGCGCCTCGCAGGAAGCCAGCAGATATCCCACTGTATCCGCTGACATCGTACTCTGTTTTATCACAATTTTTTTCAAACAGAACCGACGCGTTCCCCAGAGTCTATGGCGTTGGGTAGGGCCACCCTCAATCTTGGTATTGACTCGGTCGAATTCGATAGAGGATGAGTAAAGGAAGGGTGTGAGTGACTGTGGTAAGATGGGCGAGTCATTCATCGCCGCCACTGATTTTGTTTGAGAGGTGTGCACCACGGTAGTTCAGGAGGATAGGGACGGCGCTGGGATTTTGCGCGTGAAAGTATTCTGGAGTTTTGCTCAGAGCAACAGCGCTCATAAAAACCCCCAAAGAGTAGAACCCGGGATATGAATGTCTCGGACCATCCCGTCTATCCCATTGGAACCCCTGAAGCTTCTCCAGGCTGGGGCAACAGTACAGCATAAGAGAGAATATGGCATCCCAGTGACCCTCGCGTACGGACTTATTCCATGACACTTCTGAGGCGATACCTTCAGGAACCTCTGTAGTGTGCAGGATGTTCATTGAAAACAGCTCCTCTGTAAACAATCCAGTCTCATACAATTTGGCAACCAGACCTCTCACTAGCACCCACTCTTCTTCAGAAAAGCAACCGACGTCCTCATATTCGAGGCCTGGTAAGCTAAACTGCACCTCGACTATGTGCTCCCCTAGCGCTGGGTTGCCTAGCAGCGACCGCAGCAGCAGCGGGACACGTCGTGGATCATGCGGTGCATCCTCATAGTGTTGGATGACACGGTAGAGGGAGGGCGTTACGAGGGAGTAAAAATAGCGGGAGACATGGCATAAGGCTGCGAGGGCCGCTCGGTCGGTTTCCATAAGGATGGCTGAGATGATCTCATTGGGAAGGCCATCAAGAGATGGAGGCATCGTGAGCGGAAGCTAACACACAGATATTTCATATGCAACCTTGTGAAATTATTCGTGCCGCCAGCAGTTTAAAGAACTGTATGTAGCCTTGGCTTAAGACCGATATCAATTCATTTGTAAGTAACTGGCTTACTGATTGCAGCCCTGAGTAGTTGAGCGCCTTCACTTTAATTATCGTACTGTAATTATAGTTGTTATGCACAGTCTCTCTTCAGACTTTTGAGTGTAACGAATATTGCATTGGGATTCCCAACTGCATGGTGCTATTGACGTGGCTGTTGCCTTCACCGTTAGTGGCGCTTAAGCCAACAAGGTATTGGCACCAGGGGAGCTATGTGTGGGGTCACACCTTCTCTATGCGGGGCTGGGGCACAAGGCTGGCATTGTTGGTGCAGAGCCTTTCAAAGTCTCGGTGAGGAACAGGCAAGGTGTCGATGCTGATCAAAGTTATGCAGGACGTCTTGGGTTGGCCGCGACAAGCGGCGAGGCGAACTCGCTCACGAATAGCGCCCTCCAACACCAATGCAAGAATTTACAATTAGAGCAACTTGCAGCGGTGCCCCAAAAATGATAATTTCTGGAGAAAATAAAAAAAAATCATGAGTATTTACTAATCTGGTAATACAGAAATCTATTCCGTAACATCATCTTTAAGGAGTGTATCCCGGATCCGCGCCGCAGACGACGGGCAAGCGCCAAGCGCCAAACATAAACCCAACGATACCAACACCAATCCCAATCATCATCTCATACACAGCATTCCCCTTGCAGGTTCCTCTCCGCCTTCCCCTATTCATGTCCCACGTCCACCTAATCCCTAAGAGCGCGTGCAAAGCGGCGCGCGCGGAAGTTAAACTCGACCGCGCGCTTCTTCGCGGCGCTGCTCTGAGTAAACGCCACAGAGCCGCCAAAGGGCCCAGCAAGAGCTGAGTTCTGCAGTTTTGCGACACACACGTTGTTGACACCTGCCACAGTTGCTGAGCACACCATGCCGGCCGGCATCTGGATCTTGACGGGGAAGTCGGTGCTAGTTGCCGTGCTAAGGCCTGCGATCGCGCCGGGAACGTTCGTGACTACCTGCGCGCTCTGGAAGGCTGCGGGGTCGGTGCCTCCGGAGGTTCCGTCCACAGCGGCGGTGAGTGGGCCCGCGCCGTCCTGGTTCACTTGGTGGAAGGTCATGGTGAGAGTTCCATCATCAGCGGTGGTGGGGAGACCGGACTCGGCGCCGGACCCAGCTGCGGCTGCAACGCCGGATTCCGATGTTCCCTTTACGGTCTTTACACCGGCGCCAGTTGCACCCCCACCAGCTCCACCAGCCTTGCTAGCGCCACCGCCGAAAAAGCTAGAGAAGTCGACGCGCTTAGACATGTGCGCGTCGCGAGCAGCTATGTTGCTGTTGCCACCCATGAAGGTGGCGACAGCGGCGGCAGCATCGACGGGTCCACCGCCAGAAGTGCGGCCAAGAGCCGAGGCCTTGCTGGTTCCGAGCTCGTTCTTCCGGGTGATGGCCGTGTCAGCCTGTGCGCCGCATCCTGCGCTGGAGCAGTCACGAGGAGTGCCGTCGATCACTTGGAGCTGTTAGATGGACGAAGCTGAGCGAGAGTGCTGAAATTCTTACCCGTAAGACCCGGCATGACAACACCATTAGCACCTTGAACTTCGGTGATAACTCCATGGCCGTAGACACTTGGGAAGGTAAAAGCGGCCAGGACGATGACTGAAGTGATCTGCATATTTTCTTTTGTGGAAAGTGAAAAGTAATAAAAAGTTTCAGGGGATTGAAGCAAAAAATTGATATGCGACCGGCGCCTGAGAAGTGAATTAAGATGCTGAAAGGGCAATGAAGGCAGAGAGAAGTGGCTGTGGAGCTGATGGAGAAGAAATATTGTGAGGGGATCCTCATCCTTTTTATCTATTCACGATGAAGGTGTTGCGAACATGGAATTTGTTCTTTACCAGAGAAAAATGATGATAGCGCGGTTCATGAATAGCTTGTCACACATATGGACCAATCGCACACCTCTCTTCAATACTCATACAGCCCTAGACCAGAAAACCGGCACTTACAGGTGTTTCGACCACCGCGGCGTGGTGCAGAAACAGGCCGACCGCAAGTAGTGTATTTGTGACAGCACAGCCATCCAATGGGGAGGCATACAATACGGTTCGGCGACCTCACTCCAAAGCTGTCTGTTCTCGAACTTGACTCCTTACCGTTTCTAATCATGTTTCTCCAATTGCACAGCCTCCCCGATAGTTCCGAAAGGGAAAGGTGGCAAAACACTCCTACCAGTTGCACGGTTGAGGGGTCTCTGTTTTCTACAAGCGTGGGCGGCAGTGCTTGTAACGTGAGGCTCTACACGTCTCGGACAGGCCCAAAGGGGCCCTGTCTGGCCAAGGCCCCGTCGTAGCTGACAGCATCGCCAGTGCCTTGGAAGGACTAGAGGCTCAGAAGAAAGACGGCGCAGGAGAGAAATAAGAGAGATTGATTCACCTTAATTAGAACAAGAAAAGATATGCTTCAACCCATACAGAGTGCATATATATACTTTTGGATTCTGCGTGAGATTGACTCTGTCTTTCAACCTCTTGTCATCCCCGGACAGCAGGGCGCCGTATTTTGCAAAACTCTCCGCAAGTGCCCCGCGGATAGGATCCCGCGATGCACAGATCTGCGCAAGGTGCTCTTGCGCCACCAAGTAGATCACAAACGCTGGCTCCTAGGTCAAACTCAAGCTCGGGCCATGTTTCGATGTTTCTGACAGATGTCGATACAGCGTCTGGCGCTACCAGGCTCTGTTTGGCGCACTATTTGGAGTAATGCATGATGCCAAGCTGTCTAGGTTCGCAAGAAGTCCCCGATGCAGAAATGTTTTCGAGATGTTGCCGTTTTGGTAGCTGTAGGGGTTTCCCCTGGGGCGTGATGAGAACTGCATTGCACTCAAAACGGACCTGAGACAATCTGCTCTGAGGTAACTTGGACGCTCAAGCTACATGTCGTCTCCATAGTGTTCGCTACTGCAGTGTGGATATCGCAGTTACCAATCGCAACCTAGGTCTGATATAAAAAGGCGCCGTGCTCTGTTCTCACCTCCGTGAGCTCGGGACGTTAAATGTTTCGGGGGTTGGCCGTTAGACGCTATTCCCAAACTGGCACACGGAGACCTTTACATCACGTGGTACACGCACGTGACCAATATCGATCATATGTCACCTGATATACAAATAAATTAGTTGGAAGGAACGATTGACAACCATGATAACCGCAAGTAAGCACCTGGATCACCTGGATATGGCACCGAGTTTTATATCCTACGACCATATAGTACTGACGTCTCGCGGCAACACTCATATATTTGCTGGGGATTGAATCCTCTGGGCAACTAAATAGCGCTCTCTGCCAATCACAGTTGGAAGGGACCATACCAGGCGGGTACGGCGATTACCCCAGGCCCCATAATTTCTCCCCGCATCCTTACCGGCGCTCATTAATTCGTACCGAGGGTGAGTACGGTAAACAACATCTTGCCAAGGCCCATATATTATGATTCTGATTATATGATTCTGTCGGAATAGGATTCTGTCTGCGAGAAGCTGACTTTATTAGGACTAGTAAGCTATTGGCCTGCTGCACTTTACCTAGGTAGTAGCTGCAGACCCAGGGTCCATATGTGTGTGTGCATGGAATTATGCGAGTATGCAGATATAAGAATACAACCTGATCATCCCCAACTCCTCCCAACGTTGTTGACCCTCCCTCTATTCCACATAAACATCCTTATTTTGTCGCTTTTCATGATATAGTCCTCGATTCGAATAATACCGTCCAGCCTTCTTGTTCAAAATGGTTTACGAATCTTCATGGCAGTTGGCCCCAATCAAATCCCCATCGCTGCATGAATGGATATTCGGGTCGCAATCTGACCCAATCCCTCACAAGATCGCATTTCTCGATGCCGTGCGCCCCGATACCCATTACCTGACGGTAGCAGCGTGGAGGCAATGGTCGAAGCGTGTAGCAGCTGGTCTGCAAAAGGCCGGTCTGCAACCCGGCGACCGAGTGCTGGTTTACTCCGGCAATACGCTCTTCTACCCCGTTCTTTTTATGGGTATCTTAATGGCCGGCGGAGTATTTACTGGAGCGAACCCGACATATGTTCCCCGCGAGTTGGCGCATCAATTGAAGGATTCGGGGGCTAGGTTTATGGTGTCCTCCGGAGCGAGTCTTGAGGTTGCTCTAGACGCCGCTGGCAAGGTGGGGTTCAGCAAGGACAACATTTTCATATTCAACGATGAAATCTACCAAGGATCAGGCGCGTCCCGTCTCGGCGTCAAATATTGGGATGCGCTCGTGGCGAGCAACTTGGAGGGCTCTCAGTTCCAGTGGACGCGTCATGCTGACCCCAAGAGCACAACCGCAGTCATCAACTACTCTTCCGGCACGACTGGAGTTGCAAAGGGTGTCGAGATCACACATTATAACTACATGGCCACAAGCTCTCAGATGATCCAACTCATGGAGCAGGATCCTGACTACGAGAAGAACCTGAAGGTTGCCAGAGGCCTCTGCGTGCTGCCGTATGATTCTCGATCTATTTTACAGACGTTATTTGATATATACTTACCACCTTCCAGTCTCTACCACGCCTTCGGACAGGTGTCATACTGCTCCATTGGACCCAAGCGCGGGCTCCCAATCTACATTATGCCTAAATTCGATTTCCTTGAGTTCCTCGGTTACATCCAAGCCCATCGCATCACCGAGCTCTTGATCGTGCCACCCATCGTCACTGCTCTCGCCAAGCACCCTGCTGCCAGGAAAGTCGACCTCTCTAGCGTCGGCTACGTCTCCTGTGGTGGCGCACCACTAAGCTCCGCCCTCGCCCGCGAGGCCGAGACCCTCTGGGGCGGCAAGCTGAACATCAAGGTAAGCCGCCAGCACATCACCACCCCTTTCACTATCCTAGCTAACAACCCCCCAGCAAGGTTACGGTATGACCGAAACCACCGTTGTGGCCACAGGCATGAACCCCGCCGATATCTCCACCGACTCCTCCGTCGGTGTCCTCGTCGCCGGCCTCCGCGCCCGCCTCGTTGACCCCAAGACCGGCAAGGACGTCGCCGTCCACCCCGACTCCACGGGTGAGGTCTGGGTCCAAGGCCCCAATATAATGAAGGGCTATTGGCGCAACCCGACTGCGACAGCAGGCACCATGTCAGATGGGTGGTTGAAGACTGGCGATATGGCCAGGGTTGATGAGAATGGCCGCTGGTTCATCGTTGACCGTCTAAAGGAGCTGATTAAGGTCAAGGGATTCCAGGTTGCGCCTGCGGAGCTGGAGGGTCTGCTGCTGGAGAACCCGAAGGTGGCTGATGTCGGCGTGGTGGGCGTTGTTATTCAGGGTAACGAGTGCCCCAGGGCGTACGTAGCGCTCAAGCCGGGGATGACGGCGACGAAAAAGGAGATTTCCGAGTTTGTTGAGAAGCAGACTACGAGGTATAAGTGGCTCACTGGAGGTGTTGTGTTTGTGGATGAAATACCCAAGAACCCTGTAAGTTTTGCCCTTGAGAATGATAGGTGGGGACTGCATGCTAATGATTTTATAGTCGGGGAAGATCCTGAGAAAGGCCCTGCGCGACCTTGCGGCGAAGGACTCGAAGCTGTAGTATCATTGTACGGATTGGTGCAGTGTCATCATGTTTTGGAGGGAATATTCTTATTCCGTATTAGCGTAGGTGTATATATATATAATATATATTGTCATATAAGCCAAATCTTAGCATCACACTCCTACTTCTGGGGTTTTAGAATCTTGAGAGAAACTATCTATCTTAATAGTAAGTTGGTTCTTATATAACTAGTAATAAACGTCTAAGACAAAGTCCGAGGATATTGTGCAGGAAACTTTCCCTTGACATCAGCCATGATCTGGATTGCTGTATACCTTGCCTAAATATCGTTCAGGGTCAGCGCGGATGATAATATAAGCGGGGTGGTTAGGTGATAAAAACTTACGATCCAGCGAGAGAATAGGATCGCGAAACCAGAAAAGTAGAGATGGGGATCTAGTAAAGGTAAGCACATCATGTCCCCAATTTAAGGAAGGTGGAAGAAACTTACGACCAGACGAGGTCACAATTCCTGGTAGCTCACCCTCGGCATCGACACCGGCCCTGCCGACATTCACCAACATCGACGCAGACTTAGAATCGACGAAGCCGCTCTCCGCATACTGCTTTGGCAGGTCGTAGAAGTCATACCCCGTGGCGAAAACGACGCCGTCCGCCTCCAGCACTCTATCCTTGCCCTCTGCCTTATCATGCACGACAAGCCCACCTTCCACGAACCCAGTTGCTTCACCTCTCGCGATCTTGATCCGATCTTGGAGGACAAGGTCAAACGTTTTTGGCTGATCCGCGTATATGGACCTCCCTCTCTCATCAAACCGGCGGGATACAAGGCATGGCGTCATATCAACCATATACCCCTTACTCTCAAGCTCCGCGCATCGCTTAGCCTGCGACTGCAACAACGACGCCATCATGGGTCTGGCCATATCGCGCTTGATCCCTAGCGGCATTGTCATGTCGAGGAAGTCGGCCGTATCGACGGAGACGTCGCCCTGGTACCTCATCGCTAGTATTGGGAGGATGACCGGGTAATCCACCAGGACTGACGGGCTGCGCTGCAGGATCGTGACGCTTTTAGCGCCGCCTACTACGAGACTTTTGGCTACGTCGTGGCCGGAGTTACCGGAGCCGACGACGACGACAGCTTTGTCCTTATAGGGCTCCGGCGTGCGGTACTCGGACGTGTGCTGGATGGGGCCGGTGAACAGCTGCCGATCGGTTACGGCGGGGAGCTTGGGGTTTTCACGGTCGAACAAAAAGCCTGTTGAGATGCTTATATTCCTCGCTTCGAGGACCGCTTCATCTCCCGTCGCGATATCCTGGATACGAACGCGCCATAACTCCTTTGCCTCATCGAAGATATTTGCCACTACCCTAATTCCGCCGAAAACAGGTAGCTTAAGCGTCTCGACGGCGCTGGAATAGTACCTCGTCAGGTCGCGGCCGGTGAGGTATTCTGGGTAGCCCTCGCTCGGGACTGGGAAGAGAGGAAGCTGGATCATGAAAGCCGGATTGTGCAATGTGACGTTGTCGTACCGCTTCGACCAGTTGCCACCCACCACAGGCTCGATGTCGAATGCGGCAACATTCGCCCCGATGGCGTCGAGCATGATTGTATTGGAGAGCCCACAGGAGCTCGTGCCGATTACGATAGCATCCAGCACGCCCTGCACGCGCGGAAGGCCCTGGGCTTGCGATTTCCCCCTCTGTGAGGCATCAATCATGGATGGGGTCTGGCGAGGCAGGGGTGAGAACGGGTAGTCTCTCAGCGACACCACGCCCGTAGCTATGATCCAAATCTTCCACCCGTTGCCCTCTGGTATGAACTGCAGCTGCCCGATGCAGTTCGACTCTGGTGCTTGAGTTGTGAACCTAAACGGGACGTCGAGAGATCCTAGTGCTGGTCCCATACGCGTAAACTTCGCTTCCATGTCCAAAATGTCATTTTTTCCCGAAGTGAACGCCGATGGCTTCCTCGTCGAAGAGAGAGCCTTCCACGCCTCGACTATGCTCTGCCTACCCTGTAAAGTGCGTTTGTCAAATGTCAGAGTCAAGCTATCATTCCACCAGCAGTTGTCGGAGAATAGGTCGCCGAATGCCTGCCAGTCTTCCTTCTGGACGGCGTCGGCGAAGCGCGCGAGGAGGCTCGCTGCCTCCTTAGTAGCATCGAGGGTGGCTTCTCCTTCGAAGACTGGGACAGAGGGGATGCCCGAGGCTAGGTCACCAACTGGCACGTACACTCGTTTTTGTATTAAGGTCATTGTTGTACACGGTAAGGTGGTTTGTTAGATAAAGGGTTAATGTCTAACCACTGATGGAAAGGGTGGCTTGGCGGCTTTTGTTATATATATTTTGTTTTAACTGAACATCAGAGGGGGGGTAAGACATAGGAGGAGTGGAGTAATATATAATTCTGCTCCCACTATAGGTGTCTACATTCTTAAGCCATTCCTCCACATCCCTTCTATACTTGACTAATCTTTGACAACTTTATATGCTGTGATCAGCTTACTATGGTCTCATCTTCATCTTAGTTCCTCATAGATTCGAAACGGGACTCGAGGGTCTCACTTGTATTTTTTTAATGGTTACTAAACTGCCTAGCTCCTAAAGGAAGGATAGTAGCTACGAATCTGGTCATGGCTACGAATATAAGGGCTATGCTATTATATTTCTGTAATAATCCTTCAGATACTGTTCAGGAAGAATTTTGCTTGCGTTGGCTAAATTTATCCTGGTGCTGTATACCGCTAGCTTCTAATCATACGTACAAGATATCATATCTAAGTGAGGTTGCGTTGGGAAACTAGAGATGTAATCCTGGCCCTGTTACGAGACATCCTGTTGGGTAACTATCCGAGCTTACAGCCTGGCTGCAGGTCGCCATGGGCTAAGTCTCGCCTACTCTCTTCGTAACCAGCATCCCAACTATCCCACTATCATAGATATTAATGTACCGCGCCACCTTCATTCTAGTGCTTATATTTAAACTCTAAAGTGCCAACCCGCATTGGCCCCTCAGCCGAGAAAGGTCGTTGTATCGTAAACCTCGCTCGCGCTATGGGTTCTGCCATTATGAAGAACTTGAACCCACTTCCTGCGTTCGTGGATGATTGGGTTGGATCTGATGTGCAGTGTAGTCACCGATGTCAGGTCCCATCGGTAGTGAGAAGTGCGCAGTGACAATGATTAGGCGACAGCGGGAAGAGGTGCGTTGACGAGAATGATAATCTGACAACGGGGTGTGACGGGGCGGGAGGGGTTGAGTATCAAGCTACGGGTCAATAAATGGTCTGCAGTTGGTGGGCTGTCCGCTCCGCCATTTCTTCAGGCTTAGCGATTCCATCCGGAGCTAACACTCCTCAATCACACATAGCTGGGGCTTATATATATGGCTTTATTCTCATATCCGTGGTGAGATGTTAATATAGGGGTCTGCTGATACGTGGGTTTTGATACAGATGAGCTGGGAGAATGTCTGCTCCCAGCATTGCAAGTGCACAGCTGCAGTGAGAATTATGATAATGAAGAGGAAGATGTACGATGTATTCCCCATCCCATCCAAGATAACTACCCCTCTCCACCACCTATCCCCTCCTTCCCCCCAACAAAAAAACAGCAAATATAAAAAATTAGATCCCACAAGGCAACGACCAGGCAATAGCGCAAAACATTGTTGCCCCCCGCGCCCCAAAATACACCCCTCCAAACGCCTTAATCCGTCCCAGCGATGGCGTAAAAAGCACTGTCGCTGCCGAGATGTCTCCTTATTCTATGGGTATATGTGTGCGGAGAGAGAGCTCGGATTTAGTTTTATGAGGGTTAACGCCTGTGGTGTGTATGCGTGGGTATCTCTGTTGTGACTGCGTAGGAAAAAATATGCGGTCAGGTATGGTAATCCGGTCAATCCCAATCCCCCTGTCGAGATAGGGGGGGGTGGATGGTTCGGATCGATAAGAATCGAATGTGACGCAGGTTGAGCTACGTGATGCACGAAATGTCGTGTGTCGAACAAACAAGAACAAAAGAAAACTGTTGAAACCCTCCATCCCTTACTGTTCCCATCACAAAGAGCACCGCCTAGCCCCCTATCCCACAACAACCATACACAGCGGGTCAGATGTAAGAGAGGGGTCATGGGCGATGCATCCCTATGACGAGAACTGTTAGTCACTTAGCCAACCTAAGCTTGGCGACTCCACCACCTCCGTCCCAGCCCCCGCTGCTGGACCTCGCGCCTCGCAGCACCGTCTACGATAACGGTATCCGCGACACCATCAGTAGTCGAGCTGCCACTGCTGACCACCTTAGCAGGCTCATTCCCAAAGTACTTCAACAACACCGTCATCGTCCCCGCAGCAATGATACTCCCACAGAGAATCCCAATCATCGCCAGATTACTTCCGCGGAACCGATGTGGGCCCTTAACCGCATCAGCAGGCCACCCAGAGTACAGCGCGTACGTTGTGGTGATACTACCCAGGTTTCCGAGGCCGGAGACAAGGGCAGACGCGGCTGCTACCCCGACCTCTCCATGGCGCGCTTGGAAGATTTCAGAGGTCCACGTCATGGTGATAGGTACAGTGGGACCGAGACCGGCACCAACGAGGAGGAGGCCTACGTAGCGCGCCCAGGGGCGGGATTGCGGGGCGAAGGTGGTGGTGAGGAGACCGGCAATTTGCACGAGAACGGCAGCGGTGAAGAAGTGGGGGCGGAGACGGTGGAAGCGGTCTGAGAGGGGGGTGATGAGGAGAATTGCTAGGAGGTCCATCTATTTTCGTTAGCAGAGTTTTACTAGTAGGGGAGAGTGAAGGGGGAACGTACGATCCAGATAGGAGCAAATAGCAAGCTGACGGTGATGGAGGAGAACCCGGGGTCAATGCCAGCGATGATGACAGACCCATAAAGCTGCGTCCCGATTCCCACGCCCACAACTCCGAAATACATAATCACCAATGGCCACAATCTCCAATCTGCCAACACGCGTAGCAGATCTCTCAACGTCCAGGGGCGCACGTGATACACCCTCCCTAGATCCCGATAATGGATCTCGGCGTCCTCGCCCGTCAGGATGGGTGCAGGACTCGGCAACCAGCGCAGCAGTCCTTTCTTCTCCGGTGCGGCCTGCCCAGGGATGAGGGGACGCTCTGGGAGCCACCAAAGCAAGGCAATACCCAGTGCGGCGCCTAGGACGCCGTAGACGAGGAACATCCACTGGAATCCGACTAGGCCGCGCAGACCGTCCATCTTCTGAAAGCCGGCGGAGACGAGGCCTACGACCGCGGCGGACAGCTGGGCAGCGCTGAAGTAATAGCCGATACGCTTTCCGGTGCGGGATGGTGGGTAGAAGAGAGTGAGGTAGTAGGCCATTCCCGGCCACATGCCTGCGGTCACGACACCGAGGAGGAAGCGAAGGAGGAAGAGCGACCAAGCTGCTTTAATAGCGGCGAAGCAGGCGCCAATGACGCCGACGGCAAAGACGATGCGGGCCATCCAGACGCGGGGGCTGAGGCGCGACATGATTAGGTTAGAGGGCAGATCGAAGACGACGTAGGAGACGTAGAAGAGGGCGAGGCCGAGGGAGACTTGTTTAGCGCTCAGGTTGAGGATGGAGGCCAGGTCGTGGTGCACGTCGGCGTTCATGGTCTGCGAGAGGCCGACGTTGGAGCGGATGGCGGAGCAGAGGAAGTACAGGATCCAGAAAGGGGGGATGATCCTGCGGTCGATTTTCCTGTAGACTGCCTCGACCTTGGCCACTTCGATGTCCTCGGGGATGGCTGCTTCGGGGTCTGACACCACTGCTCTACCCGCATCGACGGCCTTGAGATCTTGCTTAGTATCTCCGTGGCTAGACACCGTATCACCGCGGTCCACCATCTTATCGTCGTCCGCCATCTCGACTGAGTAGCAATGGGAGTGCGTGCTAGCAGTCTCGAAAGGGGGGTTGACGGGGGTCTGATCTAGCTACAGTGATGTACAGGTCCTATAGATCCTCTTCCTCTTGCATGCACAGGTCCCCTCTGCTATCTTCTACTCTCAACTTGGGATAGGGATGGCAATGATAGGATGAGCAATATAAATATAAATTTGGAGGAGGAAAGTGAAAACGGCCCAGACCACCCGCTGCCCCGCTTATTTTTTTTGTCGGGCGGCTGCAGTCGCATGGGCAGCTCCGATGTACGGTGGTGTGGGGGTTAAATCGGCCCATATTCCGAAGAGCTATATTGAGTATTAGGTAGTACTGAGTTATATATTTATCTAGAGGGGCTGTTTATATTTGTTTGAATTTATGTGAATTTAGTTGGAATTAATTAAATTAATTCAATTTTCGTGAGGATATTTTTTATATCGTCTGCTTCTTTTTCTCTGTGAACCATCAGCTTAGGAGTGGATACATCGATACTTGGCAGACGTCAGAGTTTAATTTATATCACGTGACTACAGCCAATATTTCCACGGCCACATGCCAGGGTAGCATATACGGGAAAGGGTACTAGGTGTGCTAGGGTACAGCGTATTACCCTAGGTAGGGACCAACTGACTCCTCGAAGCTGACGCTGAAGAGAGTGTCTAAAGATAATATAATTGTGCAGTATAATACAGCAATATAAAGATAATCCCAGCATATAATCCAGCCATAGCCGGTCAGTCTATTAATGCCACACCGCTGTACTGCGTAAAGTGTGGCAAGACCACTTTCCCTATAGGTGGCTAGAGTCACGTGTGATGGCCAATTGTGAAGTATTATGTGGTCCACCGACTGTGGAGAAGCGGGGGCAGGCCAGAGGCTGGGAGATGTTTGTACGGCAGGCACGATCATGCACGAAGGATTATCGATTTTAGGATTTACGAACTGATGGATTAACGGCTTTCTACAATGCCGGCGAAGTACCTGGCAGAGTCAGCGGCACAAGTTATGCTTATTGCTCTAATGCTTATAGCCGCAGAGGCTTAGGGAGGTATAACATGCTATAGGTATATCCCTATATACTTCAGCAAAACGAAATCCCTAAGAGCCGCGACTATAGGAAGAGGATATATGGAGTATTCCAGAGTATATGGACCTATATTTCCTTGTACAGCGTACTGTACTTAATGCTATATAAGCCCTATGGCTGCAGCGTCGCCGATCACGCTATATCCCACCACTCTGGTACTCTGTTATGCTGCTACTCTGCTTACTACTATAAGATACTTCCACTAACTTCCAACTAAGATCCCTACTATTGCTACTTCGGTGTAGTCACGGTCTATCTGCTCCCTCTGGTTGGCCGTCTCCGCACCTCATAGCGTGTAAATGGATGAACCGTCAACTATAAACCCGTCTCCAATTGGTACTTCCAACTATACTGCACTCTTCGCCTAATGCCAAGTACCTCCCTCCACTTTGCACCCATTTACCCCACCCAGGAAAAGGAATATTCGGGTCCCCCAGTGCTTCCCGTCACCATCACCGTCACCGTCACCGTCACTGTTCCCCCCACGTAAAATAAAGTACACGGGTTGCTGTACTTATCCATACTGTACTTCCAGTACCATCCATCCATCCACCCATAACCAATACAATACTATAACACTACAGCTTTAGCAATCAACGCCGCCGCCCTCTACATCCACTGAGTAATCAATCCACCAAAGAGACATTCATCCCTCCAGCCGCGCTTATACCTCATCTCATCTAGACAACTTATCCTCTCCGAACTATTCTACGACTTTGAACCCTCCTACCACCACTCCTACAACTCCCATTACCACTTCCACCACTGCGCCGCAACTCAGCTCTCCCCCGCGCCCGCCAAAAAACTCTCCGAACATCTCACACCCAACAACAGCGCTGTGGTTCACCATGGTGCGTTCGCGATCGTGACATTCGCCTTGACGGTTCACAACTGCCTGCTTGTCGCTGCTGCTTGTAGCTGCGCCTTTTGCGATTTCTACGAAATAAAGGGTTTATACGCCACGCGCCAAGCTGATACGTAGCTGAGACATTGAGACGACAACGAAGGGCGGGATAGGAAGAGAAGAGGGAAAGATGGAGAATATACATGGGGTGGATGTGTCGTGGTTGCATAATACGAATAGCAGAGGTATGTGTGGCTCCGTTGCTTCGTTCTGTCCCTTTGGGGGGGTTGGTGGGGTGCTCTTCAACGAGGCACGAATTGAAGGGTGCGGCTGAAGCCACGGTTGGAGAGCTCGAGCTGAAGATACCTCGAAGAATGCAGCTGGCACTGAGAGTGCTTCGTTGCGCTTTCCAGTGAGGCAAAACTCGAGCTTAAGCGGAGGGCTTGGTTTAGAGGGCTACTGCTATAGCAAACTGCGGATTGCTGCAATTAGACACATTTCAGGCCACTGCTAACATCTCTCTCTCTAGACAGCACACGCTCCACACGATCAGAACGATCCAGTTCCCTCACAGCCGACCTAGGGCGAAGATCATCCCCAGCCCCGAAAACGAATGGCACAGCAGCCGCCACCGCTGTTCCCCGCGAAACACCCCCCTCAACACCACGACAGATCCCCCAGCGCGCTGGGCCACCTACGCGCACAATCCCTGTGACAGACAAAGGAGGCTCTCCTGCTAGCTTGCCTACAAAATCGACCCTCCCGGGCCCAACGGGTATCCGCCGCAACTCCTGGCTCTCGAGCATCTCTTCCAAGTTCTCCTCATCCCCCTCCAGCGCATCGCCTGCCGCCGCTGCAGCAGCAGCCGACCAGACCCCGCGCTCGCCTGTCGCGCCACTATCAAGCACACCTGAAGAGGAGGAACCACGTCCACCTGTGACGAGTGTGCCGCGCAATGCGGTACTCCCGCATGGTCAGAAGGTTGCTGATGGAAATGCCCCATACACACCCGTCCCGCCCAAGTCAACACATCCGAACTTCCTGACTAGTGCGCTGAGGCGGCTGTCATCTGGCGGGCAACTGGCGTCGTCGGGGTCGCCGAGGGGAAATGGAGGGATATGCGAGAGGAGGGTGCTTAATATTGATGTTGGGAGGGAGAGGTGTTGCATGCCGGAGCTGGACCAGGCAAAGTTGAGGAGGGTGGCGTTTTGCGTCGATGTGGAGATTGCGAGCCGCCCGAGGTATAATGATGAGGAGCCTGCTGAGAAAGCGGCAGATAAGAACAAGAAGAAGAAGTTGGCCGAAAAAGGGGAGGGAGAGGCGCTGAAGCATGCTACGGAGGTTAAGGATCAAAAGTTGAAGGATGGGGTGGTGCAGGCGTCCGGGGAGCAAGTGGGCAAGGAGCCAGCTCAAGAAGGCACAGAACCTGCAACGAATGGTACAGCGCAGACGGAGAAGCCTATGACTCGGAAGAAGGAGAAGAAGAAGAAAAGCGATGAAGAGCGCAAGGCACGCAAGGAGAAGAAGCGCAAGCTTGCCGAGGAGAACGGGACGATCCCTGTCGAGCTCGTCAGAGGTGACAGCAGTAGCTCTGCCTCTGGCGCCTCTGCAACTGCGCCCGCCCCTCGCTCGTCTTCCTCTCCTACCACCGACCCAGTCCGCATCTACCGCCGCTGCTGCCAGCTGCGCGAGACCCCCATCCTCAAGAAGATCACTGAGCAGCTTGCCCTCCCCTCCAACACGACTGATAAACCTGGAGTTGTCACTCGTCTGGATTTGACAGACTGCTGGCTCCAACTCGCTGATCTCGCCACACTCGGCGACTACCTTGCCGTCGTCCCCATCAAAGAGCTCATCATGGAGAACTGCGGCCTCACCGATGAAGGCGTGCGCATCATCCTTGCCGGCCTCCTCGCCGTCAGCTCCCCCGACCAGGCGAAGCCGCGCCGCTCACCACACGGGAACCACCATGGTGCTGCTGCGACAGCTCCGCGCCACGGCGCTGTGCAGCGTGTCACGCTAAAGAACAACCCCAAGATCGGACGTGATGGGTGGAGGCATATTAGTTTGTTTATTAATATGTCACGCTCGCTGCGGAATCTCGATGTTTCGATGATTCCGTTCCCGCAGGCCGTGTCGCCGAGGTCGACTGAGAACGCCTCGCCTGCTGTTGGTGCTTCGCCTGGTGCGGCCCCAGCAACGCCTGTTAAGGCTGCAAGCCCTCCGACTGTAACGGCCACAGATCCAGCGGCAATTCTATCGAAAGCTCTCGCCACGCGCCTCGCTGGTGACGAACTTGAGCTCCTAAACATGGCCGAGACGGGAATAACAACCTCTCAAATAGGCCTCCTCATTGACGGCGCAATCCAGACGGGCATGCGCCGCCTTGGACTGGCCGGGAATAACCTCGACGCCGAGGGCATGGCACACGTAGCGCGCTACCTCCAGGCCGGGAAATGCGAAGGTCTCGACCTGGGCGGGAACCAGCTGAGCGACCTCCTCGACCCTCTCGTCGACTCCATTTCCCCTTCGCACCCACTATTTGCCCTCTCCCTCGCCAACTGCGGCCTTACCTCAGACTCCCTGGCGCACCTCTTCCCCGCGCTTGTCCGACTCAGCAACTTCCGCTTCATAGACCTAAGCCACAACGAGGCGCTCTTTGCTACCAAGCCCTCGGCCGTGCACTTACTGAGGAAATACCTCCCTCTTCTGACGTCGCTAAGACGCATACATCTTTCTTCCTGCGCCCTATCCCCCGAGCAAGCCATCGCGCTTGCTGAGATCTTCCCCGACGCTCCGGGCCTTGCACACGTTAACCTCCTCGGCAACCCAGAACTCACCGCCCTTGCCACGGCAGGCGCTGATGGACACCAGGAGGAAGCTTGCGCACTATACGCCTCCCTCATGGCTGCTGTCCGCGTCTCGAGGAGTCTAATCTGTATCGACATCGACCTTCCCGCCGCCGCATCTAGCGAGGTCGTCAAAGCCCTCGCTAAGCAGGTAGTCGCCTACTCCCTGCGCAACATGGAGCGCGGCCCCGTCGCGGAGATAACACAGGACCCTGCCTCCCCGTCTCCACCACCCATCGAGCACCGCGACGATGTTGCTGTTCCCGACGTCCTTGCTCATCTCGTGGGCTACCAGTATGCTTCTAATGCTGATGACGCGGATGCTGACGCTGACGCGGCCTTCCACGCCGTTGACGGTGAGGGAGCCAATGCGCCGGACGAGGATTACGTTATTGGTGGCACGGGCGTCGTCAAGGCTCTCGGGATCTGTCTTAAGAACCGCTCGGGAGACTCGCGCCGTGCAAGCATTGACCGTGATCGTGTAAGATCGTCGGTGGATATGAGGCGTGGCGAGGATGTCACAACGAATGGAGCGGGGAGGGCGCGGGATATGTCGAAGAACCTGCTCGGAAGCGCTAGGAGGATTAGGGCCAGGTTGCAGCCCGCGCTGTTGAAGGAGGCCAAGGAGGGAGCGGGTTTGAATTATCGTAAGTCTTATCCCTATCTCTACACAGCGTTGTACATTATCAGTGCTAACCTAAGACAAACAGACAAACTCCTCTTCCTAGACCAAACCCTCTCCCGCATGATCACCCGTTTCGAAAACGAATACCCCGACACCCGCCTCC
>JPJZ01001199.1:0-81371 GCA_000750815.1 Pseudogymnoascus sp. VKM F-4516 (FW-969) | reverse complement strand
GGGGATATAATACCCATTTGCTCGTTCATTTTGGGGCGGGAATAGCGTAGAGTGTATACTGATTGATAGATTGATTATATAGCGAGCGATCTAGCCATCGGAGACGGTATATTGGAATTATAGGAGAGCATCACTGCATTTACGTCTCGTTTTTAGACTTTCGGAGTACTATATTTAAGGCTCGACACCCAAACCACGGACCAGGGCCAAGTGACAGCGGAGGCAATTCATCCGGCCGTCCCCATGGGCCGTTCTGGGCCTGACAGGGTCCGTCCCGTCCCGTCCCTGCTGATCAAGGCAGCCAGGTCCAATACTCAGCCGCACGAACAATTCATACCCAACTCTCACTGTGATGATGGATTCCCATTTCATCTCTCGTCATAATTGACCTGATACTGGTTTGGACCATATTGTGTCAAACTGGTCTGGATCACAAGATGGATATCTACGACCTCACCGAGGCGACGGCGCGCACTGTCCTCTCCGACTCTAACGACTACCCCCACGCAGGTGATACATCCACGTCTAGTTCGTCTACAGCTACCCCGCAGGGTCTTGACATTGTCGACGTGTGGCAGTTCGTACTGAAATGCCGGCACTTGGATCGCTACAAATCCACCAATTTCGTGCCTACAGGAACGGTCTTCGGCATCGGCGAGGGAGCTTGTTATCGTGTCGATAAGGCCGAGGGAAATAGAGAAGGTGGCGGAGACCTTATGGCTATCAAGTATCTTAAGGCTACTGAGAATCCGACGAAGAAAGTGGACGATGCGGAGAGTAAGAGGTCGATTGAGACGGTGCTTCGAGAGCTGCGGGTCTTGACGCATGACCCGATTAGAGAATGCGAGAATATTGTGAAGCTCCTTGGGTACGGATCCAGGTCTGTGGGGGACAATATTTCACTGTTTCTTGTCGCGGAATTTGCGGCTCATGGGACGTTGAGGGGGTATCTGGGTAAGAAGAGGAAGGCGGGTGAGAAGGTGTCGATTCTGGAGAAGATTAAATTTTGCAGCGATATTGCGAATGGTCTGGTTGCATTACATTCTTGTGGAGTAGCCCAGGGAGATGTGAAGCTGGAGAACACGCTTGTTTGTGAAACCAAAAGCGGCGAAATTGTTGCGAAGCTTTCGGATTTTGGACACTCTATTCTGGACGACGAATCGAGGTATATTGGGACAACAATCTTCAATCCGCCGGCTGTACGACAAGGAAAATTAACTTCGACGCTGAGAGAAGATCACTATAAATGTGACATTTTTTCCTATGGCTTGATGGTATGGGAAATTGTGCAGGATGGTCGAAGATATGTTGATTTCCGACATAAAGATGATCCCATCACCTGGCTCAATGGGCTGCCGAAAGATGATCTTCTGCGCCTAGCATTGCTGGCTACTCAGGAACTTCTACCCGCCGATGCCTCCAAAATCGACTTACTACAAAGGGTGCTGGAGGCTACCTTGAGAGATGACGCAGCGGACCGAGTAACTATTCAGCAAGTTATGAAGCTTTTCAACTTGGAGCGGGAATATGTGGCAAAGGAAAGGTCAGTCTCTGCGCACAGCGCTTTAAAATCTTGCTGATGAGATTTGGTTTATAGTACGAAGAAGATGATATCGTTCTTTGGCACATCCCAGCTTTCAACACTTGAAAGATGGTCATTGTACAGGGCCGATGTAAGTACGAGACCAGCGCTCCTCCAACCTAGGTAGCTAACAGGATAGGTGGATGCAATCACACTACCCATTCAATTGCAGAAAAGAGTATATGCTCGACTGCAGTCGATGGTCTCCAGCCATCCGGATCCCAGCATTCTCGGCAGAACTCTGTTCGAGTTGAGCATGTGCTATCTCTACGGTTTTGGAGTCGAAGCCGATCAGGAGAAGATGCTTGAATGTCTACGGCAAGCTGCGTTACTAAAACTTCCTATGGCTATGGGAATTTGCCACAGAATTCACCAAGCTTATTCACGAGATGTTCCTGCAACCTTATCTTCTAGTCACCCGATGCTCGAAGCAGAAGAGCAACTGATTAGGCTTCCTAACGAAAAATACTACTCGGCCCGTATTCGACGGCATGAGAAATTGTTTCAGCAATCTATTCTACGCTTGCCTTTTGATCTTTATGCGGATGATGCTCTGGTTGCGAAAGATCTGAGCTTCTTGCAAATTGACGAACTAGAGGCCATCATTAAAAACGGGAATATCGTCAACATCTCCTCCTTGGTTGGTAGTGTTTCATCACTCGATGCTGCGCAAATTGGATCTTTTCTTCATTTAGCAGCGAGGCTAGGAAGCCTTCCGATTGTAGAGCTTCTTGTTAAAGCAGGTGCAGACGTCAACATTCACTATGAGGGCTGTGGATCACCGGTAACAGCTGCATGCCGAGGTGGCAATTCAGACATTGTGCGATTCCTTCTCGACAATGGCGCAAGCGCAAAGCGCATTAGTGGTAGCGGGCCTTCGCCGCTCCACTGGATGATTATGTTTGAAGAAAATGAACTTCAGCAGATCGTCGACCTTCTTCAAAACCACTCCGGGGAAATCAACGTATTATCACGTGGGGTGGTCGAGCTACGGGAGCATTCGATTCGCTTTGTACTCAGTCCAATACACTTTGCTGTACAGGCAAGGTATTATAAATTAGTAGAGGTGTTACTTAAAGCCGAAGCCGCCGCCACAGGCAGTGGAATCATTACTCGCCGGGATGTTGCCGTCTCTCTTGGCTTCGGAATATTTACTGCTCTGGATCTTGCCGTCTCTCTTGGCTTCGCAGAATTAACGGCGCTCTTGCTCGATCACAACCCATTTAGTAGTGTACAGAGTCCCCTTCTCCATCAAGGACTGTCCAGCAATCTCCAGTCACTACTGCAACACGGAAGCCAAATCCTCTCCCAGTTTAAGTCTACTATCGGTATGGTACTCAAGTCAGCATTCTCAGATATCAATGTCCCCAGTGATGATGGTATCACGCCGTTAGCGTCAGCAATCGGCGATTGTTCTTGCGAGGTCGATCTCTATCAGATAAAGGCTCTCATAGACCATGGAGCTTGCCTCAACATCGCTGCTGATAGAGTTGTGAATATTTTAGGTAAGAGGAATGATGGGCGAGGAGGTCGAATCATGAAGCTCTTGCTGGGTTCCGCAAAAATCGAGGCTTCGCCCATGCTTCTCAACCAAACCTGTCTTTACGGCGATGAAGACCTCCTCAAAGCGGTGCTCGAATGCGACGATATTGACGTGAATATCCCTCAGTTCGAAGAAGATGGCTCTATCGGAGCTCTTCACTCTTCGGTATTAATTCCTGGGGGCTATCAAATCATTCGCACTCTACTAGACCACGGTGCAGATGTCAGCGCAGAATACCAAGGGCGAACTGCACTTGAGATGGCTATAATGTCTCCCATTGGAGATGGAGATGTTATTGATCTCTTGATCGAACGCGGTGCACAGTTAATTTCGCCGTCAGAGAGCACTGTACTACACGTCGCTGCCCGCTTATCCTCCAAAATCAATGGTGCTCACATACTCTTTCATCTTCTTCGACACGATACGGTGCGTGCCTTAATTAATACCCCAATGACTACAGAGAACCCATTTACCCCGATACACATGGCTTGCTTTAGCGGGCATATCGAAGCTATTGCAGCACTGGTTGAAGCAGGCGCAGAAATAAGCACTGACGAGGACTTTGATCCGGTGTCAATCGTTCGAGTCCTAGGCAGATGCCCGGATCTAAGTCCGAATTCGAAAAATAAAGATTTCGATCTTTCTAGCTATCAACTCCAAGCAGAAAGAACCTTTCTGATGCTTCTCGATAAGGTTCATCCTGGCCACCGAATGACTCCACTCCATATAGCTTCAATGTTGGGCAACTATGAGCGTGTCGTTGCTCTTGTGGAAAGTGGCGCAGATGTGTGGGCTGCAGATTCAGAAAGTCGGTCGCCACTAGGACATATACATCCCGATGCTATGGACCCGGACTTCGTAATCTCCGACCCAGTACACAAGACGTTTTTTGAGGATAGTGTGAAGATATTCGGATATCTCCAGATAAAGATGATTAACGTTGCGGGTACAGCTTCGTCTTACGAAGAGGCTAAAGATGTATTTGTTAGGGGCAAAGATTTTCCCGACGAGGATGACTCTCCGGATCAGCTTGTAGCCACGACCACCCAGCTTGTGGAGAATTGCAAACGAGATTTGGGCGAGAATCACCCCGAAACACTTTGTGCCATGTCCAAACTTGCGGATGCCTATCAGCTATTTGAGGACAGATATGGGGACATGGTGGCATTGGAACAGATTATTTATGAGAAACGGGAATCGAGCCTCAAAAACAGCGATCCGGACTTGTTTGAGTCGCGCAGCAGTCGCGTTAGAATTCTTCTACAGGCAGGAAAGCTAGAAGAAGCAAGAAGTTATGGACAGGAGGTCCTTGCACTTGCCATCAAGCACCTTGGAGAAAGTCACCATAGCACCTACATTGCTCGGCTTAATGTGTCACTTGTTGATGCAGCTCAAGGAAAGATTGAAGAGGCCCTGGAATATCAAAAGGGGCTCCACAAAACGATTGGTTCGAAAGAAGGCGTCGGTTTCCATAACCGCGACGTTGTGATGATAAAATTCAATATCGCACACACAGATTGTGGATTAGGACGATGGGACGATGCCGAGGCGGATGTCAAATATTTGGTAGAAATTCTCGAGTACATCAAAAAGGAACAGTATCCCGACTATTTCACCTCCCTTCTCACTCTCGCGCAAGCTCACGAAAGGCATAGCAGTTGGGATGATGCACAGTTCATATACGAGACGCTCATGGAGCATGCTATGAAGACCAGAGGAAGCCGGTCATACTACACAATAAGAGCCATGTGGGCTCTTATTCAGTTCTACAAAAAACTGTCAAAGTTTAAGGAGGCATCCGACATCCAGCTTAAACTGATGGACATTTTAAAAGCCAGGCATGGATACCAACACGTCGAAACCGAAAGAATCATGTCTGAACTTGCTGAAACGTACGAGAGCCAAAGCCGGTTGCTAGAAGCCAATGTTCTTCGGCAGCAGTTGGTCGATCTGTTGCAAGACATGTTTGGTTCAACTGACGAGAGGACCCTGCAAGCCAAGCAGGCATTGCTCGTAAACTTTCACAAACGGGAGCTCCTCGAAAAAGCGGTAGATATAGGACGAGAAATAGTCTCTACGTACAAAAGTACTCTCGGTGATGACGATCCCAAGACTTTGTCTGCTTCGACGGAGCTGGCTATTTTGGTCAATAAAATGGACAATTGTGGAGAAGCAATAGAATTGCAGGAGAACGCTCTTAAATCACTCGAAGCTATCCACGGAATGGTACATGATAATGTGGCCAAGACATTAATGCATCTAGGGGCAATATATTTACGAGACCTTCGGATTGAAGATGGCGTGGTTGCGCTGAAAAGAGCTCTTGCAATCTACGAAGAACTACATGGAGCTGAGAGCCTCCAAGTTGGAAGTAGCCTCGCGTCTCTCTCGACAGCCTCTATCAAGGCGGGTAACCGACAAGATTCCTCCTACTACAACGAAAGGGCGCTACCAATTTATCGGAAACTCAGAGGGTCTGACGATCATGAAACGTTGTATCTAATTCAACATCTAGCATATGACTATTCTGCTATCGGGAAAGTAGATGAAGCTTTGGTTTTGCAGAAAGAAGTTCTAGAAGGATACCGGAAGTTGTATAATGAAGGAAGCAAATATGTTCTAGACGCTCTATTTGGCCTCGCGTCAATGCACCACAGTGTGGAGAACTTGCAAGAGGCCGCAGCGCTCCATCAACAAGCACTCCAAGGCCGCAGGAAACTACTCGGAGACTCTCATGAAGACACACTGAGCAGCATTGAAACTCTAGCGGCTCTGTATGCCGACATGGAACGCTGGGAAGATGTACAGCCGCTTGCGCACGAAATGTACACAAGAACACTTGAAAAATATGGTCCTGATGACGCAAAGACAGCTGAAGCTAGGCAAGGCCTCGTTGTTACATATCTGTTTTTACAGCTGTGGCCAGAAGTTGAAGAGCTCCAGAAGCATGTCGTCGAGATATCGAAGGAAACTTTGGGCGCCACTCATGCTGACACTATTGAAGCTATTGATATCCTTTCCGAGGCATACATCAACCAAGGAAAGAATAAGGAATGTGAGCCACTCGACATAATCATTCTTGAACACCGGCGAGAGACTCTACCACCAGGGGATGAAAAAGTTCTGGAAGCAATGGGCAATCTTGCAGGTACTTACGTAGAGAACGAGAAGTATGCCGAGGCCGAAATATTGAGACTCGAGATGCTAGCAATATACCTTGAAAAGTCTGGCATAGACAGCGAAGACTACATCGATACTAAAGTCAAACTTGCAAATATATACTGGTATCAAGGGCGATTGGATGAAGCAGAAGCGTTCGAACTGTCAATTATGGAAGCACGGAATCGAACTTTGGGTGACGATAATCCACTGACGCTGGAAGCAATGGAATCGCTCGCAAAGACCTATGCGAAGAAAAAGGAGTTTTCGAACGCAGAAAAGCTCTACCTGCGCGTCTTGGCGTCACAGAAAAAGGCTGCAACCTCTCATCTGGATCCATACGCTCTGACGACGACGAAGCGTCTGGAGGATATTTGCAGTGCACAACAGCGGTGGGATGAGGCGAAGGTGTACGCACTTATACTGCTGAATGCCATGAAAGAGCTCGCGCCAGTGAATGATGGGAGGGGTATTCTGTCAGCGCTGAGCGATTTCAGGAGGATTTGCTTCAGATTGAAGGAGAAGAAGGATGTTTTAGATAACTTGGATGTACTAGTACGTTTCTGACTCTCCTACCCCTATTAATGATTTTGGACACTACCACAATGTGCCCCTGATGCTCAGTTGAGCTTTCGCAGTTAGGCTAATTCTCAAAATATAGATTGTAAGGGAGATGGGGAGGAGAGGGCTTAAATACGGCGGGACAGGTCAGATTTTCTCAACTTTAGATGCATTAAAGGAGGATTAATAGAAGTTTTGGTTATAATAATTTAAGGTAACGCCATATGGAGGATGTTTGCATTTATCCGAATAATTTACTTACTCCATAGCAACAAATCCAAGTTTACCGACTTTGAAAAATTGCCCATATATCACAAACTCTGCAGAATAATTACCGCTACCTCACCCATACTCTATCATCTTTCGGTCAATGCACTTAATACAATAACAGTCATGCATGTTTATGTATGGTTTAAAACGACTGAGTAGACTGAATAAACTTAATGACAGTGAATATATTGGATCAACAGTAACAACGAACAAAGGCATCCCTTAGAATTCCACTGGCCTTTATAGGCCGTCTGTGACATCTGTGCCAGTGACACATCATTTACTGTATCCGCTGATATTTTCGACACACTTAATACGACGACCGTTAAAACCCGCTGCATCCAAATCCACACATGGGTGGCTCTCATCATCCCATCTCCCTATGAAATCGCCTGAACAACTTCCACCATTTCCGGTCTTGTCACTATAGTAGTTCCACGGTCCAGCGGCTAAGTAGACAGAATGACTAGTATCATCCATCGTAACATCGTAGAGTCCGATTGCATGATGCTCATAGCTGCCAGTTCCTGGGGCACTATTGCGAGAGAAGAAATGGTTAGTTGGTGTTGCTTTTATATAAGTTGCACGCTGTATATAAAAGGGAATATATGGTTCAGGCACATAAGGCTTACCAGTCATGGCTCGTTAACTCATTGGCTTTAGGAATAGCGGCTCGAGGCGTGATTGCAGAGGCAAAGGCTCCCCTTGTAGCGCCTAAGGCAAAATGGCAGTGATAATGAAGCTGGTATGCATGGCGGTTATTGAGATACGGCCTCTGATTTTGCTGGATATAGTTGCGGTGATCTTAAGGTTGTTAGGCTTTTGTTTCGTGGAAACTGCTGTCTGAATCTCTCTGTGAATGATGGAAGGAGATTTTCCTTTATATCTAGGGAACAAGGGACCTATATATACCCGTTTTCTTAAAGATTACAAATGGGCTGAGCATATTAGCTGGCAGGGAAGTTAGTAGGCTGAGCATGAGAGTGGTACAGTCTCAGGAGGATTGTGTCGGGTTCATGAAGCACAGGCGATCCTGCCAATTGCTTGTATATAGACTAAGTGCATGCGTGGATAAAAAAATCAAATCCGCTAGGAGCTCGCTGGGTTATGCATGAGTCCTCTACAGCCCGGCCATCTTAGTCCAATAAAACGCCCCTGCCTGCATCAGAAGGACGCTCTTTGGATCAGAACAAGTTAAATCTCACTGCCTAAATTTGGTATATAATTAGATCTAAAAAGGCTTGTGAGGCGAAGTTTAGCACATTCTCATAACCTTCGTCAATCTCCGCCACGATATGCGTATTGCTTGTGAAAGTCTCCCCTGCTGAATCCAACTCTAACTAACTTGCCCTTTTGATACAATTTAACATATGATGATGTACCTATTATAGAGTAATACAATCATTGGCTATGCATATTAACCTCTATGGTGGCCCTCCTTTTAGCACCTTCTTAAACGGAAGGGCGTGGTAAATAGAAATAGGATCCAGACCTCGCTTGGAGCAAACCCAGGCGATCTTTTTCCTAGCGCAGGTTACTGCTCACTCACCAATTCAGCCTCCTGACTCGTCCGCATATTAACTGCATCCTGTGTAATATTTTAGGGCCCAATATTTATCCCTGAGCGGGGTGAGGTTTACTTGAAAGCTTGTCTCTGACGTGAAAGCTTGTCTCTGTAGTGAAAGCTTGTACCAGTGTAAGTTTGCCTCTCCAGTGAAAGCTTGTCTCTACGCTGAATATCTCAATTAACAGAGGGAAACTTATGAGGGAGTAGTTTTAACAACACAACAGCGTAACCTATCATTTTTATATTAGTTGTTGCCATTTAATTCAGCTGAGGTTGAGAAGCCAATTAATAGATCCAACCTCGAAAGAATCTTTGCAAATTAAATGAATACTTGCATATTTGTAATACGAGCACATCGAAGGAATACTAGCATATTGAAGGAATATTCAGCTTTACTCCCTGCCCAATCATTCCAAATTATTATGACCAATCGTTATGACAATTGGCCCCAAAGCCCCTTCACCCTTATAGCCACAACCTAGTCACGTGCATCACGCCAAAAGCTCCCTCTCATTTTCACGTGACATAAGATTAACCCCTCGAATTTCACGTGATATTACTGCGCCCCCTGGCGGTTCACGTGGCTGCCAATGCGGACGGCTGAAGCCTCATGTCGAGCAGCTTCACTTTCCTCATTACTCCCCACTCCCTTGCAACTTCCTCTGTATTATCACACATGGAAGTTGCCGGCCTTGCCATCGGCGTTATCGCAGTCATAAAACCCACTGCAGAAGCCATCGCCAGACTCTGGTCTGACACCAAAAACTTCGGCGGTGATGCTGAGCGCTTCCGATTGAGGTTCTCCGTGCAGATAACGCGTCTCAATGCTTTCGAACGGGTGCTGTTTGAAGCAAATAAATTTCCTCTTGTACAAGGAAGATTATTCGACCAATTACCGGAGAATGTATGTGAGAATTTTATAGATCTGTTGAGGCAGCTATATGAGTTGCTAGAGAAATATTATGTTGTGCAGAACCGGTATTCGTTGGACGCGGGTGAGGAGAGCAAGTTGATTGGGGGAATAGAGGCGTTGGATGTGGATGAGAGAAGGTCTGTCATTTTGGGTATCGGGAAAGCGGGAGACACCAAATTATCGAAAGGCACCAACTGGACCAAGAAAGCGAAGTGGGTTATGACCGATAAGAAGAGCGCCGAGAAACTTGTGACGGAGTTTGAAGCGTGGACAGAGCGAGTTAAATCGCTATTGGAACTGGCGTGGTGGCCATTGCCTTTCTTTTCAACCGTGTCGCAAATGGAGAAACTCGAGGAAGACAAAGATGCAGGCCAGAGTGGAATGCTAGAGGGGATAGGAATGAGGAAATTATTGGCGCCGGGATCATCTCAGATCTCAGTTGAGACGGCGAAATCTCTAAAAATCTCACGACTCAAATTCACAGAGACAACGAGATTCCAGGAATTGGAAGTTGGGGAGATAGATGGGAATGGAGGGGTGATTGTCGAGTATAAAAATTACGAGCAAGATCGGACAGGGAGTATAAATGAGATTGTTTCCAGACGGATATTGCAGCTTGTGGCATTGCTTCATGAGACGAAAAATGATCGATTCAGAGTTCTTCACTGCATCAATTTTTTCGACGATGTACCAGGAAAACGCATCGGATTCGTCTTCGAGTATCCTGCACAGGGTATCCCAGCATCTCTAAACTCCATGCTCATTTCTAAGAAAGTAAAGCCTGGATTGGGAGCTCGCATGAAACTAGCCTACGCATTGGCGGAGTCATTGGGCCATCTACATTCAGTGGGATGGGTACATAAGAGCCTTCGCAGCGAGAACATCATCTTTCTCCCCGGGACAGCTACGAGTAAATCCACAGCGATTCCAGGAATAGCTGTGCTAGAAGAACCAAGAGTATTCGGCTTTGAATACTCTAGGCTAGATTCTGATTTTTCGAGTGGGAGGCCAGACTATGATATCAAGCGGAATATATATCGACATCCGCAACGTTGGGGGCAGCCCAGCGAAACATTCTCCAAGATTCACGATATTTACGGTATATCCTCCCTTTCCACGAAATATTCCCGTACCAGACTGACCGGTTCTTAGCTTTAGGAAGTATGCTGCTCGAAATCGGCCTCTGGGAATCTCTCTCCCAAATCGATGGCGGTGCACTTTTAAATCCACCCGCAAATAGCACTATTTCCGAGACCGCCGAAGCCACAAAAGCCCGGTTACTAAAACATACAAGACGGCGATTGGCTTTTTATACTGGGGAGAAGTATCAGATGGTAGTGTTGACTTGTTTGGAGGGTAGCTTTGGTGTCGAGTTCGATGATCGTTTGGGATCAAGGTTGAGTGGTGAGTTTCGCAAGATGGTTATTGATGTTTTGGGGGTTCTTAGCAAGTGTTTATAAAGCCATTTGGCTGAGAATCGGGGGGGTCCAATTATCACTAAAGACGGAGCGCTGCAGTGGAGCCTTTATGTACAAATACGATTTAATTTGATACAATCCCGCAATTGAAACCATCACGCCTTGTTAATTTATCTGCTTCATCTGCTTCATCTGCTTCGACCATCATGTATGTCATTATCACCATGCACCTCGAGTTCTTCATCTTCATTCCCATCAAGGCCTTTAATTCCACCACAGATTTCATAAAGATTTTCCCATATTCTCTCACGATTCTGAAGTCCCTTTAAGTCTTTCCAATGGCGAACGATGTCGCTATACAACTGGTACCAGTTGGTCTTGTCGTGAGGTAGTGCAACCGGCTCCAGCCTTTTCTTCACCTTGAGTGAGTTTTCTTTCAGCTCCTTAAGCCTAAGCTCGGTATGCCAGGGCGGGATCTCAGGTTCTGTAGCTAAAAACTGAGCTTCCAATTCAGGATCATGTGCGAGATCCCTGGCCTTTCTGTGACGTTCCAATTCCCACTCCTCCACTTCTTTCCTAAGGGTTTGCAGCACATTGACATCTTGAGAGGCCCATGAGTATGGTATGACATCTTCACGCCATGCCTCATAGATACAAGGAATCTCGAAACAAAGAAGCCTGTGCCAGAGCGATATAGGTAAGTGCTCGAATGCGCGAGACACGAGTCGCATAGTTGCAATTTCACCTGAATTAAGATGGCTTACAACGCTTTGAACTAGCTCCGAAGGCAGTTGGAGAAATGGGTCTGCGGAAATAGCGTGGCTTCGACCATTTTCTCTTTCGGGGAAAGCACTTTTTTGCACATCAAAGTCTGCATCGACCTTGATGGCGTCGTCACATATGTCTCTAAATCCTGGTATAAAGACTGGGTTGGCAACGAGGTACTCTGAGCCGGGCAAGTGCAGCCAGCATTGTTCCCTACAGTTGTAGACGTCTTCACACCAATCACTGAAGCTGTGGCTGCCATCACAACAGACGTTTCGCAGTTGGACTAACCCGTCCGTATGGACTTTTCCGAGGGTAACCTGGCTTACAATTCTAAAGAGCTCGAAGCATGCCGGGTGAAATGCTACACCTGAATCTCTTTGCAGCTCCTCTGACTATAAATTATCTATATCAGCAATTATTCGAAGGGGAAATGAGCTACCCCTGTCTCATAAATAAAAACTTACATCTATCCATGGATTATTGTCGTTATCAATGCTTCCTTGTACTTTGCCGTGCAGGATAGGAGCAAACATTTGTTTCCAACCTCCTGAGCTTGAGTGATCTGATAGGCCGCTCAGGTAGTACTTTGACTCCTTTTCAAAGTACATGTCTCCCGCATGTGGCATCCAGGTTTCTGACTTGGCATATAAGCATTGCAACGTCGTACAGTCTAACATCTCCTCGACGGATATGTTGTAGCCATTATACCCATCTAGTTGGTGGCAGCTTGGGCCCGCGATATGCTCATATTCATCTCGACCAAGCTTCCTTTTGTCGATCACCTCTCGTCCATAGTCCTCATAGTCCTGGTCTATTTTGTATGGTACACTAAGTGGTAAAAACTCGGTATCAAATTGAGGAGATGTAAAGTTAACGGTGGAGATGCCCAGAGTAACTGGCAGGCTATGCTTGCGATCGACAGCTACACAGGCTTCCTTACCCTCTGCAGGGCAGTTGTAATATTTTGATCCTGTGTGAAAGCGCCACTCATCTCTAGGGCCTTGCGTATCAGACCAGGCGGCATGTCTGGGCTCAGCGCGAGTTCTGATGCGGTTGATATTAAAGCTCACGCCGCAGAGTTGGCAATAAACCTATTATATCGTTCAAATTAACTCTGGGTCCCTATCATAACACTCGGACTAAATAGCAAGCTTTTAGGGGACTCCCACCTCGTAGTAACCTACATCAAGCTGTCAGTTTGTTTCCGCCACTGGTATTTTGTTAATACGTACCCATTGTAACGCACGACTAGATCCTTATAAACAAGTAGTTACTTCTTATTTTACGCAAATTCAGATTCACAGAGTCCTGCCTTCAATTTTCGAGGTTGCACCATGCCAGTGGATGAGTTGACCAAGTCGGGCTGATTATTTCCCGTTCTCAATTAGGTAGACGTGGGGCTCGGACGTGCCAAGACCAAATCATTCATTCCAGCCCCGAAGCCCACAAGCTACTATAGGAGGAACAAACCAGATTAATAGTGAGGTTGTGCACATATCAATCGCGAGTTGTTCGTTCAATATTTTCGGAGCCTGTGAAGCTTAGTCAGTAAGGCAGAATTGGTGTCGGGCAGGTTGACAATTACTGCTGAAGATTCGCATAAACGTTTGTGGCGCAGCAATTCATCCAACTCCAACCATAAATCGCAATCGGTATTGTTATAGTTTGTTACGGATTGACGAGAAGTTTGACAGATACTAGAATAATAGTCAACATCATGCTGTGCGAGATATGTGACCAGCTATCCGTTGAAATACTCTTGAAGTTATTCATCGACAGTGATGCAAAACGCACTAAGTCTTACTATCGAATTCCAGACGGCGCATGGCTGCCACATCACTCATCTTACGAAAAACTAATCGCCTCAGCTAAAAATGGCTGTGAATTTTGCAGTGAGATATGGACTGCTTCCAAACTCCCCAGACAGCACTATAGGCAAGGAGACGGTGATAAAGAGAGAGATTTCGACAGTGTAGAAAAGGTTCTCAGGTCTATCGGGCTCGAAGACGATTCTGAAAAGACCCGATTGGAAATATGTATCACTTCGACTCGTATCAGTTCAGTCGAGTCAAATAGGCGCATGGATGCGTTAGTTGTTCGGGTTGGGAATGGGCATTTTGATTTTGACCTTATACTGGAATTCAAGCTCACCTGTCCTCGCGGTGAGTCCAAAGTTGCTCACAGTGATCCCACCCGTATTGATTATTGCAACAGAAGAAAATATGCAACTCGAAGGGTACAGGATTGGAAGATATGATATTTCGCCCGACCTCGGTTCGGACGCCAATTTCAAATTGGCAACGAGCTGGCTCTCTGTTTGCCATCAAAATCATCAGGAAACATGCGTACCAATCGAGCCTACTACTCTGCCTGACCGTGTGCTCGATGTTGCAGACTTTAGAGGCTCGAAGGATCTCCGGTTGCTAGAGACAGGCGGTATCAAAGACCTCTATTTAACGCTCAGTCACAGTTGGGGAGACCCAGCAGGCGTTCTGAAAACCACAACGCAAAATCTATCTCAAATGCTGGAGCGCATTGAATTTTCTGCGATGCCAAATACATTCCAAGATGCCGTTACTATTACCCGAAAACTGGGCTATCGATATCTCTGGGTTGACTCGCTGTGCATTCTGCAAGACTCCCGAGAGGACTGGGAGATTGCTTCAGCGAAAATGGGCGACATTTACAAGGGCTCCGCCCTCACAATCGCTGCTGCAGCCTCAACCAGCAGCAGCGGAAATCTGATTCACGTCTATGAGCAAGTACCAGTTACCATTCTCCACAACGCCCTGAGAATTGATGCGAATAGGGACTCTTACCGGCCACTTTCGATACGCCGAAAAGACAGACATGAAGACCAGCTTTTGAACGGAACGGTCGAATCTCAGCTCGCCACACGCGGTTGGACACTTCAGGAGCGGTATTTGTCAGAACGCATTCTTCATTATGGTAAGAGGCAACTGTACTGGGAATGCCGAGGACATATTTGCGCCGCCGATGGCGATGAGCCGGATGAATATGACGAAGATCTGTTCCGGCGCTGGCACTACGGTCCACAGGACAACCAGAACTCAACAACAAACTCAACGACGACTAACATTACTCCATCAAAGTATAGAGAACTGTGTTTAACATGGTATAGCATCCTTGAGCAATACAGCAAGCGCAATCTAAGTGTCGCAAGCGACAAATTCCCCGCCCTGTCCGGTGTCGCCGCGCAGTTCGCGCGTATAACGTGTGATCGATATGTTCATGGTCTATGGGAGAGAGATTTGCTCTACGGTCTGTTGTGGAGATGCAAAAAGCCCAAAAATTCTCGCCGGCCGCGGGAGTATCGCGCACCAACGTGGAGCTGGGCTGCCCTAGATGCCGACATTGACCTCGGGTCGTCCTTCAAGGATGTTCTACCTGGCACGTTACATGATGCAGAAGTCATTGATTGGGATGTTAGATTGGCTGGACGGGACCCCTTTGGGTGCGTCGAAGGTGGTCATATTACACTAAGCGGATATTCGTGGCCATTTCTAAAGATCGACGGGGACATAAGCAAAGCCGGGCTCAAGCCCAATCCGCTCTTTGGGCATCCGAAATTTGATGTCGCAAGCGAGGGAAACAGCGGCGATATGGCAGATGCATATTTTGACACGGCCAACCAGAGATTCGTTTGTGGTTGGAACCAATCAGACGCAAGTGAGACTCCGGGAATACAAGCTGAGAATCTCACTCTTTTTCTGGTTTGCATGGTACGGACTCGGGGCTACCCGTTGGGCTTCGCAGGCGAGAAGCTTCCTGGCCCAGAACAGATGGACACCCCCCATATTACTAGACGTTCGGATTATGGAGCATTGATTCTTCGAGCCGTGGATATAGATAAGGCGATTTATGAGCGGGTGGGATGTTTAGATATGATTTCTTGCATATTGTTTCCTCTCACACAGGCTTGGAAGAAGTCAACGATTACTATTATATGAATATATTTATTTGTATGGCCTCTTATATTTATCGATAAATAAATGATGCCAGCGTATGATTTAAAAATATAGTTTACATTATACAATTATCGCAGGATTATCTGTGGGATAAAGCCACTTCGTATGGTTGCGGCAGATGAATTTAGCTGGTCGAGACTGCTGCTTTAGCACCATCATCTCGGTCGCATCCGCAAAATACTGTACCATGGACCGTTCCCTGGCGGTTATGGATATACGGAACGGCCCGTACAAATTGAGTAGAGCTCGACCTTAATATGCGCCTTGCATCATTGGAGGGAATATAGGTCACAAGGGGCTACCTACTGGTTGTCAATGGCTTTTTATTCTGATTTTCTGCGTTACTTGCGCGACCTCCGAGACATTTGTCTGCAGGATCTCGCAAATGTAGGCTAGCTCCCCCACTTGCTCCGAGATTCACGATCCTGGGAGCTCCGCAAATCCGGGTTGTTTCTATCTGACGGAACCCTACAAAAAGGCTTTTAAGTTGTCCTCGATCAATCCAAATTATTTGCGTCTTGTCCTGTATTTATTATTGTCTAAAGTACCTGCCATCAATGCAGCTACCTAGTTTCAGTTTTCTTTTCGGGGTGCAATATTCCTAGTGACTAATTGGGCGAGTGGGTTTCACAAGATTTCATGCAGTGATCGGCAGGAAATCCCTTTAGGGGCTCTTCTGATTCGCAATGATGCAGTGAACCTTCATGGTGGCGCCAACAGCTCAGCTGAAATGGATCGTAGTGTAAATCGGTATTTAAGCAAAAGTTCCAGCAGTAAAAGTTCTCCCTCTTCGATACAAACTTTCAACTGCAAAATCTGCTGCGCGAGTAAATATGGGCTTCCTACATAAAGTCGCGGGCCACTTTATCAACCTATTCGTCTTTGCCTGGGACTTCGGTCTCTTCATTCTTAACGTCATTACTCCGTCGCGCAAGCCTGGACATGTTGTTCCTGCAAATGTGGCAGGGCACTCTCTAAACTGGCCCGAGTACATTCCACCAAAGGATGGAGATTCCCGGTCCGCCTGCCCAATGCTCAACGCAATGGCCAACCACGGCATCCTCCCACATGACGGCAAGAACATCACCTTTAAAGACATGAATGTCAAAATTCGCCAAACCTTCAACTTCGCGCCTACATTCTGCTTCTTCGTCCCCAAATTCGCTGCCGATTTCCTCGATCGCTCGTACTGGAGCGGACATTTCGATTTGGCCGAGCTGAGTTTGCATAATGCGATCGAGCACGATGCAAGCCTTACCAGGCAGGATGCAGCGCTGGTTCCGGATCAGAGCAAGCCGGATTTGAAGCTTGTGCAAGATTTGCTGGAGGCAGCGACTGGGACAATGCCGGATGGAAGCCCTCGCCTAACGATTCCGGATCTCTCGCGTGCCTTGTCGAAGAGGAGGGTGGATGCGAAGAAAACGAACAAGGACTACAGCGAAGACTTCTTCCATAACTTTTTTGGGAGTTCTAAGTGAGCCACTCCCTCTTCTTGCTATTTGTCTAAATTATGTACAATACTAATTTCAAATAGCTCATCGACCATGCTTACACTCTTCGGTGGTTCTATCGCGGATCTCACCCCTATGCTTACAGAAGAACGGTTCTCTGAGAACTGGGAACCCCGGGTGCGTTCTCGATTTGGTCTGACGATGGCGAAATTTAATGGAACTGTTATTCGCGTTGAGAGGGGGGTGGATACGAAGAGTATCGTGCAAGCTGAAGGAGAAGCATGAAGAGGGATGATTCAGCATAATATTTCATGAGCATCACTGTGAGTTAATAATTAAATGAATAAATTATAAAATTAAATAAAAAAAAATACAAAAAGAACAACAGCGAGTATTTCTTAGTGGCCACCCGCCCAACTAGTAATCTACTATTTATTAATCTCATGTTGATGTATGAGGGGGGGCAATAACCCAGTTCTCTGGGGTCTATAGTCGTATGTGATAGCCATTTGGCACAGTAATCGTCTTTACGAGCTGGGGAGATGCTACGCCCCTGGCTTATCAAGCCGGGCCCCATATCAAAATATTACGCCTCCGAGCAGTACATCTGGGTACCCTCAGCATGTTTATTGTTAACTAAGAATTCTATTATTTGCTATATATCAGCGCCGATCGGCTTCGCCATGAAGGCGGCGTGGCATAGTATTATCTACAAAGTAAGTGAAAAGGCAACCAGTCCCGAAATAGCAGCGATAGCGCCACCAAAGACATAGCGAGAAGCATCGCCAGTCGGGACGGCAGTAGGGATTGGCGGCACCGTGCCATTGCCGCCATTGCCGCCAGTGCTGTTGCCATGTCCGCCCGACACAAACGAACACTTGCGGTCCTTGATCAGCGTCGCCGAGTCGAGCACGCTGCCGTTCCTGCTCGCAATGTACTCATGGGTCATATGCGTGCAGTTGTGGAAGGTGACTCTGCTCCAGCCGTACGCGTGGTCTTCGACGTCAAGGTCGAAGCGAGAGTAGTCGTGGTGCTCGTCTAGGGTGTCGAGGCCATCGTAGTGGCCTGCTGCGCCGTTGGTGATGTACCATGGTGCGGCGGGGTTATCGAGCTCATTGGGGTCGCTGACGCCGTTGTTCATGGGGGCGAGGCGCTCGTAGACGTGGGCATGGCCAGAGTAGACGAGGTCGACGCCATATTTTATCAGGAGGGGCTCGAAGACTTCCTTGCAGCCCCAGCAGATGGTGCCGGATTCGTTCTTGGCGCTAAGGTACCACGGGCGGTGGCCAGCTGAAGTAGGGGATTAGTATTATAAGGTGATTTGACGGAGAAAAGGAATACATACCAACGATGACCCAAGGGGTCTTGGTTCGGTCCACAGACTTGAGATCATTCTCCAACCAGGTAGTCTGCTGGTTCATGATTCCGAATGGGCCTTCGGAGAACCCCTCAGTTCCATTGGCCTCATCCGGACCAATGTAGCCGTGGCCGAGATCAGTTTCGGTGTCGAGCTGGATGTAATGCGTCATCCCGTGATCGAAAGAGTACCAGAAGTTCTCGACGCCACCAGACTCTTCGCTGGGCATGCGGAAGTGGTTACGGTAACCGGTAAAGTTAGTCTGGCCAGGCATGCAGATGCTGGAATCATAGGTTATGTTCTTTGCCTTGTCAGTGGTCCCTGCGTTGTCACAGTTTGCCTCGTGGTTACCGGGGCCAACCATGTAGGGCTTGAACGCGGTGACTTCAGCCATATCGTTGTAGAAAGCGTTCAGGATGGACTCGTAGACCTTGTATCCCTCGGCGATAGTGGTGTTGGGAAGGAAACCTTGGATCTCCTCCTTTAGCCAGTAGTCGGCATAGGCAATATCTCCATCTAATGAAACCGTAAGATAATGTAATAGACTAGGGGCTTACTTATCATACCGTGCCACATGAAATCGAAGCTGCTCGCCTCGGCCTCCAGGGCCTCAATGGTGTTCCTCTCGCCTACTTCAAGCATGCTGTCACCGCCCTTGCCAACAGATGTCGTGAGGCCGAGCGGGCCCATGGTGCCAAGGTCAGCAAACATTGCCACTGTGTAAGGCGTGCCATCTCCAGCCGATCTGCTGGTCTTGAAAGAAAATGGGACCGATGTGTCGGTAGCCTTCAAAAGGTCACCTGGGAGATAGTAGTACAGTGTATCCGGTTTGAGACCGGTCAACTTGACATGGTTGTTGTATGTCAGAGATGTAGGGTACGTTATCGAGACCTCAGATGAAGCTGTCTCAGTCAATGCGTCCGGGGAAAGACCGTAGTGCACAGTTGGGTTCGACAGGTGGTCAAAAGTGTTCCAGCTAACGAACATGCCAGTATCACCAGCATATGCCAGGCGAATCTGGGAGTTCATGGTCGCATTGGCCGCACCGGCATCGGTGACAACAGCATTGGCACCGAATGCCTGGAACAGGGTGGAAACGACCGTGGCCAAAGCAACTGGGAAGCGCGCCATCTTGAAGATCGCGAAGTCGAAAGAACTGGAGAAAGAAGCGCCAACCAGGTTACAGATTGACTGGAAAAGAAAAGAGCGACGAGAGGGTTTATATTTACCTGAGCCATGGACCCTAAAAAAACGTCAAACTTCCTACCTTGACAACTTGGAGGCCTCATTTGATTTGTTTTTTTGTTGGTATCGACTCGCGTTTGGGTAGAAGCCCACGTGCTCGTGGTGCCTTGCTAATGATCAGCACTTGAGAGGTCCGCTTCTGTAATATCCCAGGCAATTCACACAAGCGCAGGAACAAGCGCCCACGTGGAGGGATACAGAGTGTAATCCTATATGCAAGGAACTCGAGAGGATCGATGGAACGCGAGTCGAGGCACGCGAAGAACGACCGATTGGCCGAATACAGTAAAGATAATCCATGTTTTGCGGGTGAAAACATGGAGATGGGATGATTTGCATTTGCCGTGGAGAGCAATGGGAAAGAAGCCACAATGGGCTCGTACCTTTACCGTCTACTAGGGTCCAGGGTGTAACGGGCCGGCCATCGATCAATTTCATGGCTCGGGCTCACTATCCGCCGACATCGATGTCAAATATGCACGTGATAAGGCCGTTCATAACATTTTTTTCAGGTTCACTTTATATACTGACTTTAGTAAGCGTATTGGATTAATAAGGTATAAATAGTTGATAATCAACCAGAAGGTTAGAGAGACGACTCATAAGTCAAGTTGGCATCTGATGTCACGTGACCATTATGCGTTTCGCTCAGTTCTTAGTTCTCATATTTGCTGTCTTCCTGGTCATAGTACTTGAATAGGAACCTACGTACTCATGAAGTGGCATACGTACTGCATCCCTATACTATATTAATGTGCAACCCCTTAACAACGAATCTGCCCATGAGACTGCCCTTGGGGTTGCCGTTGGGACTGCCCAACGATCGAGATCCAGCCCATCGTTTATGTAAGCAGACAAGTTCACAGCCTCAATCCATCGCCGAAAACGCTAATGATCCGCAATAATAATAGGGTTCGGGATGTTAAGAATCCGCAATACGAAGTGCCGCGTACCATCGCAGCTAAACATTGGCCTATAAACTTGGCTCTGTGAGACATGATAATTGCGTCTATTTGGGCATTGGACGCCTTGCAGTATGTAACCCACTCCGTTAAAATCCAGTGTGACACCGCGTCGGGTTCAACGTATGTTTCAGTCTTTATGTCCCATTGAGTCGGGTAAGCTTCACCGATTCATGAACAAAACGTCGTCAGCGGCAGTAGGCTCGCGAAACGGTTAGACGTATATATACCATGATGGACCTCAGGCAGCGTGAGAAACGAAATCTCTCTTATCACTACCAACCTGCCCTCCAATCTATCTTCCACGTAAAATCCTAATAAACCCTCACAATGAGGCTCGGCGGAGCTCTTCTCACCGGCATCCTTTGCCTCTTTTCACCAGCAAGCAGCACACCTGTTGCAGATCATAAGCGGCCATGGACTGTCGGTCAAACGGTCCACACCCAGGGCGGCCCGGTCTCTGGACATGCCGCGTCGTCTGCGCATAATGTGTCAACGTATCTCGGAATCCCCTATGCCAAACCTCCCATTGGTGATCTTCGTTTTGCCCCCCCCGAGGGATATTTCAACCACACGCCAATCGACGGCTCGAAATTCGTATGCTGCTCCCCTTGCACCTCTTCGTATCCCCTGAACTAAGAATTTCATTAGGGCCACTCATGTCCCCAATCCAATGTCTTTGGCGGTTCCACGCCCCCAAATACTGAGAATCTCACAGCTGCTGGCCTTGCTACCCTGGACGACTTGACTTACGGCTACGCCGATTCCAGTGAAGACTGTCTCACCCTTAACGTCTGGACAAAACCTCAGTTTGGGGAAAAACACAAAGCAGTCCTGATCTGGATATACGGCGGCGGTTACACCATTGGGGCCTCGTCAGACCCAATATACGATGGCCAGTACATCGCAGATCAGGAAGATGTTGTCCTCGTCACCATCAAGTACACCCCCTTTCAAACCCTCAAACCCTCTTCCTTGCTAACCCGCAACCTAGCTACCGCGTTAACATCTTCGGCTTCCCCGGCGCTCCCGGTTACCGCACCAACCTTGGTCTTCTTGACCAGCGCCTCGCCATAGAATGGGTTCGCGACAACATCCGCGCCTTCGGCGGTGACCCCAAGCGAATCTCGCTCTTCGGCCAATCCGCGGGCGGTGGCTCAATCGACATGCTGTCCTATGCCTACCCCGATGACCCAATCGCCGCTGGTCTGGTCATGGAATCCGGAACGACGGCCTTCGGCGCCTTCACAGCCGAAACTTCGGCCGAGAGCTGGCACACCGTCACCGCCGCACTCGGATGCGGCGACAACACTACCGCGCCTGCTGCGCAAATGGCGTGCATGCGCACCAAACCCACGACTGCCATCACCGGCGCCATCCCCCTAGTTAACCAGCCCTACGGGTCGGCCTTCTTCTGGCCCACCGTCGACGAGAAGATCGTCTTCTCCGACTACCCCGCCCGCCTCGCCGCCGGGAAGTTCGCCAAGCTGCCTCTGCTGATCGGAAATACCGACTACGAAGCCGGCTATCACCGCACCATGGCCGCAGTATTTGGCCTGTTCCTCAGCGAGGCGGAGTGGGACGGCTTCAACCTGGTGAGCTTCACGTGCCCTGCCGCGTCGCGTGCAGCCGCCAGCGTGGCAGCTGGACAGCCGACATTCCGGTATCGGTATTTCGGGGACTTTCCTGAGCTGGCGCTTACGACGTCGACCTCTCCGCCGAGCCGCGCGTACCATGCCAGCGAGGTCCTGCCAATTTTTGGTACAGTGGAAAGTGTGGGGGTTGAGGAGGTGTCGGGGGATTTGGTGAGGCTGGGGATTTATCTGAGAGGGATGATGGGGATGTTTGCGAGAGATCCCAAGGAGGGTTTGGTGAAGTATGGGTGGCCGAAGTATAGCTTGGAAGGGGAGACGCTGGTGAGATTGGGGTGGGAGAATGGGGTTGGGCCAAACCCGGGCGCCGCGTCGGTGTATGATGCTGGCTGCCCTTAGAGGACAGTGGTGGCCTTGGATCAGCTGTCTCTGTGTGTTATACAAACCAGAAGCTCCCCTCGCTGTTTACTAATATGAAGATCCACTTAATCTATATATATATCAACTCTTCGTTCCATGTTTGAGAAAATGGTTTGTATTCTTGCGAAAAATTACCAAAATCGTCTCCTTCTAATTCGAACAGACCTACTACAGTCGCACACAGTGCCAAGTGTGTGAAGTGCAGCACATAACAATGGCAATATCCTAGCACTTTGCCCTTAGGCGTCTGTATCCAGTGCAAAACACCTATCACTACTATCCGCATTGTTCCCCCACCAATGTGGCATCGAGACTATCTTCCCTGCGCCAAAAAACAAGAAAATGAGAAGCAAATTCAAGTTGTAGCCGGCATCAAACGCTGCTGCGAGCAGGTAGTTGTAGCGCGCCCATAAGTTATAGCGGTACCTATACGCCCAGAACATTACGACGAAACCGCCGATAATGGAGCTGAAGTAGCCCGTGCTGATGTTGCCGTAGAAGTTCGACAGCCCCGCGAAGAAAATGGTGGTATTCCAGAGTTGGAATTTCGCGCGCGGGAAGAGCTTGTGTAGGCCAAAGACGACAAGTGGGGCTAAGGCCCCCGCCAGGAATCCGTAGGGGACGGGGTGGAACAGGGACTCCTCGAAGAGGCGCTTGGGACCCTATAAGCTGGGTATTAGTGGAGTTCCGAGAGATAGTTAAGCAATGAGACCTACAATTAAGACGTATTGTACGCTTGTTGTCAAGGAACTTGCGAGAGCTTGACCGGTCCATTGATGCGTTGGGTCAACTTTAGAACCATTTAGGAACTCAGCCTTCGATTTAATCGCCCAGCGAATGACGCCGTAGTTAATGGGGATGCCGATGAAGGATCCGAAGAGTTGAGAGAAGAACACTGCTCGCTGAGGAACATGCATATAGTGGCCAATTTTTTGGTCTTGAAGCATGAGTTGGGCCCTGTACCATGCATCTCCTGCGATTGAACTGTATACAGTTGCCCCGCACGGATTGTGGTTGCCAGTTCCAGCGTTGACCATCAAGCCATATAGAAGTTCGTTCGTGGTCCCGATCGCCTAAATATTGTTAGTATGGAGCCCGCATTACTGGTATATTTAAAAATCACTCACCAGTTGGTAATTGGATACAGCGTAAAGCCATCCCAATGGCTAGAATTTGGAATTAGCAAGCTGGCGGCCTAGACATCATGCATTACTTACAACGACCATAACCGCACCAGTTCCCAGGGCTACGAAAACTGTCCAGACTGGTATAAACAGCTTTCCCGTTGCTACACAGGTGATAATAATCACAAATGAGGCTAGAAACAAAATCGCATACCTATGGTAGGTCAGTGACTGATAATTTGTGGGGCTGAGTTACTTACCACCACCATGGGACTTCTTCATACGAACGCTGAAGAATGTTCAGCTGGTCATTATATTGGTGATTGATTGTTTCTTTCCCTCCTGCGCGACGTCGGGCTTGCAGCTTCTTTACCGTGGCCTTGATTGTCGGGTACGCAAAGCACAGCAACCACACAACGCCAGAGGAATAACTTGCATAGTCAAAAAACATACTCCATAGCACTTGGGTTCCAACGTAGATTTGTCCATGCTCAGCATAAGCGGCTTCGTTGAAGGTTGCTTCTGGTGTCATCAACTCTAAAATAGGATAAGGCTCGGCATCGACTAGGAAATGTCAGCACTAAAACGTAACATCTGTAGGACTTGCATCACCTGTGAAGAGCCTGTTGCTCATAAGCTTGTGGTGCCACTGGCCGAGGCCGCCCCATTTCGCAGCCGGAAGTAGTATAAAACAGGCGGTAACGTAGGCAAGGAAAATGATCATTTGTGTCCAAAACGGTGTAACGAACAAGCTTCCGCTGTTGCTGAGATTGCTCAGATTAGACCAGTCGAATGATAGATTTAATAAGCCCATGCCACCAAAGCCAGAGCCAAGGAAGTTTGCTGTAGCATTTCTTGGGGCTACCCAACATAGGAACGCCATGGAGCCCAGCATTGGGAAGATAAATTCGGGGAGAAACTGCCATGTGGTGATAAATGCCAGTGAAAAAAAGAACACTTTCATTTGTTTCCTGGAAACTCGTGTGGGGTGTGCATTTTGCTTTTTCTGTGTTTCGAAAAGAGCCGTTTGACACAACCTGTCCTGTCAGCACTTGGTTTCTTGAGCTAGTTGGGGGAACTTACGCAGAGAACCATGGATATTGCGGGTCATAGAGCAAGAACTGGCGCGCAATGGCCGCGTATGAATAGCCTACCCAAACCACAGCCCACATGAAGAAAATGGCCACAGCAGGGTCGATTCTGATGCCGAAGTATAATTCTGCCATTGAAATCGGGCCACTGTTTACTGGTTAGCGGTCATCGACCAGAGGGCATGTGCACACATACTATGCAAGATTATACGTCGCTCCTGACGCAGCCGAAATAGTAACAAGGACGTGCTCCTTTGGACTCCATGGCCCGGGGTTCAAGCTGAATCCGTACTTCGTGAACGGCAGCTTTATCGTTGTTGCAGGTAATATCTTAGCCAACCAGAGTCCCATATAGTTTGACAGAATCTGGACGAAAAACACTGAGTACGGCGCATAAGTCGTACGGTAACTGGACAGCTGCGACACAAAGGCGCCGGGTGCCACGAAGAAGATGGTTAAGATGAAGTATCTGAAAGTAATAGTAGGCAGAGTCGGATCATCTGTCAGACTAACAATGCGTCGCACATGCGGCGGAAGGTCTTTGAGTACCGGATCATCATCGGCAAAGGGCTCATCACTATCACTACCCTCTCGACCAACAACGACGGGCCCCTTCTCAGGGTCAAAGGCGATCTCGCCGCTGGACAGGGTAGAAACGTTCCCAATCGCATCTGCCTCAGGCCCTGCATCCGCGGGCGATTTCTCAAACACGGGAACAGGGTTATCAGACTCCGGCACTGGATTATCGGCACTCGGGGTACTTCGACCGAGAAATCTATTGCGCAGCGATGAAAACGCCATTGCAGACTCGCGCGTGCAAGCTAATACTTTGCTGAAAACGCGTGGGTGATGGGCAGAGCATGCAGAGAGTAGATCCCTCAAGAGGGAAGAGCTTACATTTAATATCCGCGGAGCATATTATCCCCTCTTCTACGTGTTTGCAAGGATCACATCGCGTGCGCGCAACCATATGTTGAGATGTTAGGTATACGAACAAGCTAGTCCCTGGCACATCACGGGAACCCCACCGCCTATCACTTTGACCAAATCGACCTGCCCGTTTTGGAAAGAGCGAAACTCTTCACTCATGACGTGCTTCACCCGGCCAGTCGGATTACTGCCACGCCGTCTTTGGAGGAGACTTAGGATCTATTGTAACCTCATGGAGCAAGAGGGTGGGTGGAGGATTTTGTTGACTGGAGGTGTCTCACGTTCTAGATGCCATTCGTTGACAAAGCTATCGTCGGACTGTCAGCCTTCCCATCGTTTCACAGCAGGGCATCAGAATAGCAGAATAGCTGCACCAGTTGCCGCTCGCACGGTCAGCGGCGGATATTAATTATGTGGTATGCTGGTAAACTGTCAAACCTCTTTCTCAGTAGCCGGTGATAATTCGGTAATACTGTAGTAAGCCCCAGTAGTTCTAGCCCCCACAAACGCCATCCACGTTATATCGGTTCCGGCATAGCACCAGCTTCCGACACAAACAGCCGAATAATACGAAAGCGGATGTAAGATCCTACTTTTAGCCCGAAGCGAGATTGCCGCAGTAGGAGTAATAGCATTTTGCACGTCGACAATCATTGGCTAATTAGGAGGGCTGCGATCAGGCGAATCAGAAACCAGCGCGACTTCGCGAATCCGGCAGTTACAATGGAGATAGATTATACAGTAACACCATTCCCTTGCTTTGACTTGTTTATATGCATGCGAGGGACCATGGAGGCGCACTCCCAAGAACCCTTCTGAAAGCTTGTTTGTGCGCCAGGTCAAAAAGGTGTCACTGCCAAGTAATTGGCAAGAGCTTATCTTAGCTTCCGTCCCGCCAGGCCAGGTACTTTTCAACGTCTACCATCATGCAGGATGCATCATGAACGCCCCCAAGGGCTACAACTACAAGAAAGGTATTTTCACTTTCGTTCAGTTCAATTCTATGACATTTTCTTTCTTAGATCAGTGTCTTAATGTAGGTGCCTGGAAGCACAGACTTCCGCTGCCAAGGTCGCTACCAAGAAGCCCAAAAAGAGTTGCCTAAAGATAGGCTACATATCTGATAGCAACGCGCTGAGTTGTTTATAAACAAACAACCCCCTTTTTTCAATTCTTCTCTATCAGCTCAAACAGAATCAAATTTTCTTCTTCTACATGAATCATGGACACATTTTTTCAGGAGAACAGAGATTCGTACATCAAGCAGGTTGCGGCCTTCAAACCTGCGCCTGGCCAAGCCACCAACGCTAGCTCGGAGTCGGGCGGGGATACATCGATTGGCGCACGTATCCGGCCGCTGCTCCCGAAGGAGATAGAAGACGGCGAGGTTACTGGAGTCTGCGCACGGTCTGAATCGGGATGCGCAGATGTCCACGAGATACGACGTAAAGTCAACGGACAGGTTGGGCTAAATGTATGAGGGCCCCTTTATCTTGAGTTGAAAGTGGGGGCACTGATGAATCTCGGCAGTCATCCAGTTTCCGACTCGACAAGGTGTACGGGCCGAACCAGACATCGGAGGATGTCTACGGTGACCTTGTTGCGCCGCTAGTTCCATGGGCATGGGGAGGTGGAATTAGCACTCTGTTTGCCTACGGACAGACGGGGTCGGGGAAGACACACAGTGTAAGCGAGTTGGAGAAACTGGCCGCTGCTGAACTTATGAATGGAAAACTTGAAGGCAGCCGTGATGTATACATTTGCGCGTTTGAGCTCGTTGGAAAAGAAGCATTTGGTAATATTCCTGCAGTCATGCTTGTCATTGGCGCTCAGATGACACCGTCAAAGCCGATTCTAACACTTTATAGACCTTCTAAATAACCGCCGGAAGATTGTTGTCTTGGAAGATGCATTTGGCGAGTCCCAACTCGTAGGTGCCATCGAGGAAAAACCGGCCACGGCAGAAGAGCTTCTTTCCCATATTGAGCGCAGCATGTCCTTCCGAAAGACAGAAGCCACTGTCAAGAACGATACCTCATCTCGCTCTCATGCTGTCTGCCGTATCAGGATTGTGAACAAGGACGCCGCCGATGCGCCAGATGGCCTGCTCTTCCTTGTTGATCTCGCTGGGAGCGAGGTTGACAGAGACGTTAAGGAGCATTCCAAAGACCGCATGAAAGAGACTCGAGATATCAATGTGTCTCTGTCGACGCTGAAGGACTGCATCCGGGGCAGAGCGATGTGGAATATGACGGATGGTGTGGCCTCAAACAAGAGAGCCATGAATGTCCACGTTCCATTCCGAAGCAGCGTCCTTACGAAAGTTCTGAAGCATGTTTTTGACGTGAAGGGAGACCGTTACTGCAAAACTGCTATCTTGGCGTGTGTCAAACCCAATGCAGCAGATGCCGTACCTAGCAAGAACACGCTTCGATATGCCGAGCTCCTCCGTGTCCCCGCTCCAAAGACCAAACCTGCTCCCTACAATGCCAATATACCAAGCACCTGGTCCCACGAAGCTCTAACAGAATGGATTGAGAAAAATGTAAGCCATCTTATCTCAAACTTAATGCCCCCTTTCTCACAAAAGTCCCTTAGTCTGGCACTCCAGCCGTATCTGCTGCGTTACTCGCGCCAACGGAAACAGGAACCCAGCTCTGCAAACTCCCCAAAGGCGAGTTTGTCGCTCGCTGCCTCAAAACGCCAGATATCTCACCCGAGCACGCCCGAGCTGTCTACGACAAGCTTTGGCGCTTGCATATTGACTCGCGCGGTGCTCGGAGCGCCGCTGCCGAGACAGCCACCGCCATATTGCCGGGGGACGCGCCGTCTATAGAATCAGCTGTGCCGTTTCAAGAACGCCTGCGGCCAGGAATGGTGGTGCGAATTAGACCGCCATTCGGTGGGTATACAAAGTACTACATGATCCTCAGCCCGGATGGGACGTTTGAAAAAGACGCAGGGAAGCGAGAGGAGGTCATGAGTAAAGGGAGGTATATTTGCGCACCAGTCGTGGAGGCTGTGATGGCGGACGCATATAATCTGGCCTTGGACATGACGAAGCAGGTTGCAGTAGATCATATGGAAGCGGAAGTATTTATGGAGTGGGATTCGGCCACTCGATATTGGTTTATGAATATTTAGGGAGCTTGGGGAGCAACAGAATGTAACACAGCGATCCCCGCAGCCACAAACGAAAGAGAATATATAAGTATTGTTATCAAAGAGCATTCTAGATTCCCATTTGATGGTACATTTACTTTATAGTTTAAGGACTTGTCAATTATAGCGGGGCGAAATATGACATAGGGGAAGCCTAGATCTATGCAACATGCGGCTGAAGAGCTCGATTATTGGCGATGAGCAATTACGTCAAAATAAGGTATAAGCTCCCTGAATGTCAGATGCTAAACTATTTCCAGATCGAGCAATTGGTTCTAAGTCAGTCATTGAGGACTATTAAGTTCTCTGGTTATGATTCGTGGGGCTGATGACTCAAGGAGCTAAGCTTAACCAACTTAACGTAATCATTCGTTAAGCTTAACGAAGATTTTCATAATTGACGAAATGTCAGAAATTAAATAAGCCGGATGATTGTTATTCCTTAAATAGCGTTATATTGGATTGCGGTTAATATTTCGGAGATATTATCTGCATATCAAATCACGATCTATAGTTATGGGCACAGCGGTCATCCTTTACGGAAACCAGCCAATCGAGGTGGCCGACGAGATATACGAAGCATGGACTATCACCAAGCATAGGTCACTTATCTTTAATATGGCACACGGGGAGTATTAGTGCGGGGCGTGGCTTTGTCCTTATTCAAGGACTAATCCTAAATAATTTCTAAAGCCACTCCATGTATATCCCCCTACGACCCCAGCCTTAACCAGTCTGTCATGGTCCCAGAATGCGCAGCTCCAAGGCTTCTTGTCGCCAGAAGGTTCGAATTTTGGAGCATCATCATATGATCCAAATCTTGCATATGGTAAATACCACTTGCAACCTGCGCTGGGTTTCTCATGGCAGGGAATGTATGACGGGTCCTGAGCGTCGTCTGTGAGCATTGTCAAGGAATCAAATTTGTCCGATGGGTACAGCTGCATGTCCGGTCGCCCTCTCGCCACCATGCAAACAGCCTCAATGCTCGAAGCTATGTTGGAAATATCTGGCCTTAAGAATAAGATACATTCGAAATTATCGATAACCATGCGGTATTGCTGTTCAACCGTCTTTTTGCGTATTGCTTTTGCCAAAAACAAAGGCCCAGCACAGGTGATAGATTGTACAGCAAGATTATAGCGTCGACCTAGGTTAATTTCGCATAAGCTATAAATATACAATATCGAAAGTTATTACTCACTTTTTGGTATTAAATTCCAGACGTTTTTCTCCGGGTCACCAATTAGTGTCTCGATTATAGTTTTGGCGCGCCAAGTGACAAATCGCAGAATCGTCCACATCTCTTGATGCTCCCAGCGTGGGAAGGTTTGGAAAAATAGCCACCAGATTGCTCTGCAGTTCCAAGGACCTCCGAATAAGTTGTGGATTTGCATGCGCGAAGTTGACTCGACGCTACCAAATAAATTGTAATATATCTGGAGGCGATAGATGGCCCTATGGATGCGCATTCTTTCTTCCAGGGAAATAGTGATTTGTCTGCCCCCTTTAATAGACCCGTACCTTGTGTTTTGGAATTCCATCTCCAGAAACTGATCCGTGAGATACTCGGTAAGATTTTGAAACTTAACCATCGTTATCAGATCGTCGATGTCTGTTTGTAGTGGCCGCCATCGGACAGGGAGAGGGGGGTTCTTAGTATTCACCCATCTACCCCTGCCTCTGGCATGGCGGTATCTATCAAGGAAGGCAATCACTTCATCTAGATGATCCTGCATGCCATCGGCGTAGTCAAGGGATAATAACACCGCCAACGAATCGACCTCAGTACCAGGGACTTGCTGCGTCTGTATTAATGCAGAGAGGATTATCGCCTTAGCTGATGCATAAGCCCTGTGGTAAACTGGGGAGGCATGGACCAGATCTCGTAATGTTGTGAAGTCTGGAGCTGATGCCAAAATGAGAACCTGCAGCTCAAGGGGTAGCTTTTCTAACGTGGCCGCGGATACAATCTGGACCTATTAGCGGAAATATCGCAGCAGAATGCGGTTATCCTACCAGAGAAGCTTTTGATGCTCCAGTTCTCAGAGACTGGCCTTCGGCTGAGAGAGTCCACGTGCCTGGTTTGCCGCCTTGCGTTTCCTTGGCTTTTACAGGCCAGCTGAAAAGTCCAGAGATACGCCACGGTGATATTATATGAGACATGGTTGATACTGTATTTGCCTAGGATTTTCGGTCGTTACCCAGAGGGTGTCAACCTTTGGGAAATTACCTGTCATCTTCTCAACCTTATAATAGGAAGTTAGCTTAAGCGAGCTGAGCCTCAAGTTTGCGAGTAAGCCGAAGCATTACTTGCTGCAGTTGCCTAGAGTATGATAATAAAGCTTTATTTTGTTGAAGGCTTACTCCCATTACATCAACACATTAGCCGCTAAATAATACAGTATAGCATTTAATCAGTTCAAACAGATTTGGTGGAGTCCAAATAAACCTGCCATGCCAACCAACACCAGACCATACACCGCCTACTCCTCGCCCGGAGCCACAACCTTAACGCTCTTCTTCTTATCAACTGCACCAGCCCCGCCCGGCCCCAAAGTCCCCCTAACCTGCTCCACCGCACGACTGATCCTAATCTCCTTATCATCGCGCCGAACAAGACCACTGATACTGGCTCTCTTCCCCCTCGTCCCCTCCTTAACAAGCTTGCTCAGCTCGTCATGGCGCACAGCCAATTTACCCACATTCCACTCATCCCGCCAGCGGCCTGGTAGACAGGGGTGCAAGCACCCTTCCATCGGACAACAGCCGTCGCTCGCGTCCGAGCCTTCCAGTGTCGGCGGTCCAGAATGCCACGCCCGTAGGCATACGCTGTGTCCACCATGCCCACAGCCCTGACACCACCACCATAACTTCCCAGCCGGTTGCGCCTTCACCTCCTTCCCTCCACCCGGCGGCGTTTCATCGCCACCATACTCCACCTCTGCCACTTCAGGCTCTTCCTGCTGCCGGCAGACTGTGCACCCATCCAGGTAGGTCCTGCACCGCTCGCAGCGCAGTAGTCGCTTGCCGACCTCGAGGTTCTCGTCTTTACGTAGCGCTCGCCGGCACGTCTGGCAGAAATACCCAATGTCCATGCCCCATTTCGCCTGGCCTTGGCCGTAGACGGTTGGGTACGTGGGATAGGAGAGCTTACGGAGTAGCGCTGCCTCCGTGAAGAGCAGCATGCTCTGTAGTCGTTTCTGGTACTGACATAAGATGGCAGGAGCTTGTAGCTCATCGATCGTGCCCGGAAGGAGGTGCGGGAGCAGGAGCAGCACCATGACTGCTGCATTAAGAGAGGACGTTTGGGTTTCAAAGGTGATGGTGCGCGGTATTAGGAGGTGGGGGTCAATCGCCGCAGGTGTGAAAGATGGGTCGTCACGTTGGGGGACGAAATCAACATCGAGGATTTCCGGAGATGAGAGATCGACGGCTTCGATGGAATCGGCGACAGAATCGAGTTCGTGTGAGTGAATAGATATCATTTCGTCTTCGGATTCAGTGTCTGAGTTTTCAGAGATCTTGCTTTCATCGGTAGATGGCAAAGAAGGCTGTTCGAGTGGGAAGGGTGTGGGAGTTTGTGACCGGTGGCCATCGTGCCCGCTTCTGGCTGGCAAACTGTTATCAGTTATGCTGCTATTCTGGGAATTAAAGCTTTCCGCATTCGGGCGCTCCGATGCCGGGTCACTGCTGTCCCAACTTGCATATTGCTCAGACGGCTGCCGGTCGTCAACTGCCTCGGATGCAAACGACGACTTTAGTTGTGAATCTCCAGACGTGGAAAACATCTGGAAGCTCTCGTTTGAATCATGCCGCAGTATTCCCCCAGGGTGTGGGTGTGCAGCCGACCCATCGTGGCCAAACCCACCGTCTAAACGTAGCGGGGCCTTTCGTGGTGGCACAATGATGCTGATCGGGGGTGTATTCGCAATAGCATCCAAATCGTAAAAGTCATATCCCGCTTCGTATGCGGATGTGTCGGAAGACTTCCTGCTCGAGAAATTACTTGTTTCGGCGGGGGAGTGAGCTGCCTCCGGAAGGCTGAATACCTCTGAGTCGACTGTTGGGAGTGGCTTTTGTGTAGTAGTGTCTAAAATCAAAGAGTCTCTCATTGGTCTCGCAAGCGGGGTGGTCATGGTCGATGTGCTCTCCTCCTCTGCCAAAATACTCCTGGTGATTGAGCTAATATGGCTCTCTTTCCGGTTAACAGGTGATTTTGATCGTGGGCGCTTCGTTGGGGTTTTATCTACACGTATCCGGTGTCGTCCCCACGTTTGCTTATCCTTCGTCTGTTGCTCGTCAAGGCTCGCCTGGTTCGCCTTATTTTTTTCGGCCTCAGCCAGGCGCAGCTCTCGATGATAGTTCGCTCTCCTAATAAGGAGTAAACTTACAGCATACGAGAGGACCTTCCACGTTTGAGATAGACGGTATTGTCCAACTAGCTCCGCAGCGCGGGCAAAGGACTCCATGATGGCAGCCATGCGCTCATGCATAGGAGTGCGCTTTGGGCCGGCAGCCTCAGCGTCTTGTATATCTTTGGCTATTCGCTGCAAATAAGCGCTCGAGAGAAACTTGAACACATCTCGATGCACAGCGGACGGTGCATGGCCAATAGCCATGGTTTGTGATGGCTTGTATGGCCCTGTAACTTTGATGGACTCCTCCAGCTTCATGACAGCTGCAATATCTCCTGCAGATGGCGGAGTAGTACTAAGAGGTGTAGCAGACCTTGTATTATTATGGCGTTTATTCTTCCTGCTTGGTTTTGTTTTTGGCCCCAAGAAGCTCCCAGCCGTGTCCTCTTCCGAGTCGCTCCGACTGATGCTGAGCTTTCCTGAGGGGCTTTGGCTCGTCATTGACAGCCTTGCCCTGACTGGCTTTTCGCCTGTTCCCAAATTAACATACCGTGAACGACCCCGTCGTTCTTCCAGCAACATCAACACTTCGCCAGATGGCGAGAAATCAAACGTCGACAAGCTTCGGCGGTCAATAACTTTCGGCGCGAATGCAATGTCACTCTGTTTGAATTCTCCTTCTCTAGTCACTGTCCACAGGATATCCGTATGCTGCCACTTCAAGGCTGTGGGAGATGTCTCAAAGCTGGAAATCTCCTTAAATGGCAGTCCAGGGCGAGCAATGTCCCATATTTGTACGGTGGACTTTTGGGTCTTCAATGAATTCACATCATCGTAGACGACGGCGACCTGAGCAGCTCGTTGAGCTTGCGCAGTTGATGACCATGACGGCGGTCTCCAGGACACAATGGATACGGGCGCCGGAGTTGCAAATGAATGCTTGGGCTTTTGCCTCTTCTCAGCATTTCTTGAGAGGTCCCATACATTGCATTGCTGATCCAGTCCCCCGCTCACTATGTGCTCGCCATCGGTATGCCAGGAAAGCGTCATGCACGCCCCATCGTGTGCATTGATCTTCAGAAGAGGTGCCTTTTGATTGCGTGTGTCCCAATGCTGTATTGTTCCCGAAACCGTGGCGCATGCGAATTCGAATCCTCGTGTTGGGTTCCACTTCACATCCCGGACTGGGTCCGCGTTGGATTTGAATACAGCTCTGCTGATGAACGTCAAGTTGCTGCGCCCAGTCGGAGCTTTTATATCGAAGAATCTCACGGTGCCGTCCTGGCTAGCGGACAGAAGTAGGTTCGCTCTGAACGGGTTTATCGACAACCTATGAACTTGGCGCTGGTGCTCTTTTATACGGCCAACTTCGAAGCCGCTGCCTATACGATTCAAATCGTAGATTGTGACCCTCCCATTCGCCGATGCCGTCACTATCGAGCTGTCAATCTCGCCATGGCCCCAGCGCACGGCTCCAATCTTCAGCTGGTCGCTCAGTCCATCGCCAGGGAGCGCAATCGCTGCGCGCAAATCCGTCTGCTCCTCTATTTTGGGGCCTTCGATCTTTAGGGTCTTGAAGACCTTATCGCCCGCTATTACGGCATAATTGCCTGTTGGGGATATGTCGACACAGGTCAGCGGCGACCCGGTTGGGTGGGCAGCATCCTGGGAGAAGGTGGGCCTCTGCAAGTCTCTTGTCGCACGCGCATCATACGTGATGGTCGGGTCGGAGATGTGGTCATTCGTAGGCTGACCAAGGAGCCTCTTGATGATCTTCCCCTGGACCATTGTTGCGCAACATGTCTAACCTCTCACGGGGGCATTTCCTGGTGCGATCAGAGCGTGGTGAATAACTCGGGGTACGTCCGTCTCAGGTGCAGTGGTAAAGTCACCCGTGCACTGTTCCCATGCTCATATTTGCTGATATCCAGACTGTTCTTGAGCTCTGTATACTATGAATGGCGAACTACGTACTGTATCCCTCCCGGCGCGGTGTTGATGTTCCCTCGTCGGGCGGGAAGGCTGAGAAGGCTAACCAATCACAATACTGATATTACACCTGAGACTCACGGGCCATATTAAATACGTGACAGCCTTGTCAAACTGCCATTGGGAACATTTCGCCAGCCAATAAGCGAACGGGATGAAAATGGACCATCACCCTCTCGAAACACGGCCTGGGTGTTTGGAGTTTCAACATTCTGCACGAATCGCATACTTACCACCCAACGAAACTCACTATGCGCGTCACTTTGTCTCGGCATATGATGGTAGGCCGCTTGGTAGGCATTTCATACAAGTCTCGTTGGCTTTGGTAGCCATGACTGGCTCAAACGGGCTCGAGGAGTCTCCGTGTCGCATGTTTTTGATCCTGATTGACTATTCCTGGCGGCATCTTTCCTATCATCGGCCCCATTGGGCCTACAGTGGTGATTCCCAGTGGTCTAAAGGATGAGCCCTTCCTCTCCAACGAACGTTAAGTATGAATCGATCTGCATTCTTATTCAGAGGTCTCATTTTGTAGGCCTATATGTTTACTTCTTCCCCACCTTTCATATACCGATCTCTTACCGCTCTCTCTTGTTGTATTGTTTGCCACCACGGTGTTGCCATACGTCCACTTAATATCAACCCGTGGCAATTACGAAGAAATTGTCAACTTCAAATCGTCTTACCTTCTTATTCCGGCTATCGTTCTTCCCGTCGCAAAGTCTGCTCCCGGGACAAGTCCCCTTTGGGGTCGAGTTCGAGAACCGTGCCTTTGTCACATCTCTGTCAACAAACTGCATACGCGGACTCTGACATCTCCGTCAGAGACAGACGGCATTCTGGATTTTTCCACCGGGAATCTAAAGGATTGTAACGGCTAGTGCAGTTTATCGCCAAAAGGCACCGGTTGTACGGCAGGAGGGGGTCCTTTCTAACTTCCACTGTCTCGAAAATTATGAGCCAGAAGGCATTCTCAAACGTCAACCGTCTCAAGATACTACACCCACCAACAACCCCCGCAAAGAACACCATCATCATCCCATCTGCTAACGCCCGCTAAAATCAAGCTTGTCAGCAAGCGACCTGTGCTTATCGTCTGGCCCAAGTTCTCTGCTCACAACTCTCTTTCCTCTTGGCTTCAATTCACTTCTCACGGCGCTGTTGATCAGCGCGGGGCGCACAATGATTTCACCTTCCTCCATATCCCTTTCTCTCCTTTTACTGGCCACGACTGTGCAGGCCGCATCTTCCATATCTCTGGGAGGAAACTTTCAATCATTACCTTTTGGAGTAACTGGCGAATGTCGAACGGTATACAATGCACCAATCGAAAACTGCAGCGCAAAAGATTTCCAGGCGCACGGCGCATGTTCCCAAGCATGCGTTATATCCCTTGGGCGACTTTCCTCCACCCTCAACAAAGTCTGTCCTGGTATCATAGTTGACAGTCGCACGCTTCTTGGTCGCATCTTCCAGGGACAGCTCATCGAGTCCGTTTGTGATGCAGTCGAGGTGCCAAGTCAGTCAGAGGCACCTACTCAAGTCTCTACAACGCCGACCTTTACAACTACACCAGCAGTGACGTCGCAAGAACCTCCGCAAACCACTACTGCCGAAGAACCACCAACTACTACTTCAGAAGCACCTTCGAAGTCTTCGGCTGATCTTGGCATTGGTGACCCTGATCCAACATCAGAGTCGACGTCAGAGTCGACACCAGAATCAACACCTTCAAAGATACAGGCGCCGCAGACCACGCCTACAACTGCGAATAAGCAGAGTGAGCCGACTAGCCGATCGAGGCAGCAGCAAGAAATCGACGCTAATAGGTTCTCGGGTGGGGGGAGCCCGTTTGATAACATTGTTGCAGTTGGCGCAGCAGGACACGCTGGAAGCAGTCTGGTTACGACCATGGTTGGAGTGCTATTGGTTGCAATAATACTGGCCTGATGGAATCAATGTTATTGTTCGGAGTTTTCGGTTTTTGGGCGTTATTGGGTCGGAGTTGGAAATACAACCTATTGTATAATTACCAGGAGCGAGCCGAGGTCTGGCGGTGGTGCATTATCTTTCGCTGCATGGATTATCGCGACGAGGAGGTAACACGGGAGGTACCCAGGGGCAATGAAAACACCACTAGGCATCATGGCACGAAGTATATGATAGATAGAGGATTTGTGGAACAGACCGTAGTAGACGGCGGAGAGAGAACCATGTCCATGTAAATAGCTGGATTTGTCAGACAGCTGCGTTAGGATATTACAATTCAAAAAATACGCGCTATAACGCAGTACAATTCCCGGATTTGGATGCTGGGCCAAGTATTTCAAATTATCAGATGCCGATATTCACCAGAGGGCGTTCGAGAATTCGGTGGACATTTCGTCAGAGTTGGTATGTCAGCAACAATCAGAAAGGTGTCACGTGCCAAGGGCCGAGACTCTCGAAAAGTACCCGCCGGTTTCGCGACTGTTTGTTTCCACATAGAGTGGCTCAAATAATTTATTATAAACCAACCCTACCATACCCCTCTATAAGTTACCGCCACGCGCTCTACTTTTATTTCCCGTCAATCATTAAGTAACCTCACACATTGGCCGATTTCCCCCGCTACACTCCCTTCGCGACCCACCTCACGATCTCTAGACAGATCGCCGAACCCCGCCTCAAACCTCACCCACGAAAAATCAGCCAAACTGTTTTCCTCCGCCTTTCGTCGTTCCGCCAATCTCCTTAGAAGTAGCTCGGGAATCCCTCTCGTCGCCGCAGCTTCCCTCACGAAACAGAACTCCACCGCGCCCGCGCCTGTCATCGCTCGCTCGCGCACGATGCACAGCAAGGTCGTCATCATCGGCTCCGGCCCCGCCGCCCACACGGCGGCCATCTACCTCTCGCGCGCGGAGCTCAAGCCCGTGCTGTACGAGGGTATGATGGCTAACGGTATCGCCGCTGGTGGACAGCTCACCACCACTACCGACGTGGAGAACTTCCCCGGTTTCCCTAACGGCATTGGCGGCATGGCGTTGATGGTTCGTGGACCCTTAACCCCTCTTTTTAGTCGCACTGGGTATGAGCTAACATATCGATCGCAGGAGGACATGCGCAAGCAATCCGAGCGCTTCGGCACAGAGATCGTCTCCGAAACAGTCGCCAAGGTCGACCTCTCCTCGCGCCCATTCAAGTACTGGCTCGAATACGCAGAGGACGCCGAGCCCCATACCGCTGACGCCCTGATCCTCGCGACTGGTGCGTCAGCGCGCCGCCTCAACCTTCCCGGAGAGGATAAATACTGGCAGAATGGTATCTCGGCTTGCGCCGTGTGCGATGGTGCCGTGCCCATCTTCCGCAACAAGCCGCTTGTTGTTATCGGTGGTGGAGACTCCGCTGCTGAGGAGGCGATGTTCCTGACCAAGTACGGTAGCCATGTTACCGTGCTGGTTCGCAAGGACCACTTGCGCGCAAGCAAGACGATGGCGACGAGGCTGTTGGCAAACAAGAAGGTCACTGTGCGCTTTAACAGCGTCGGTGGCGAGGTGACCGGTGATGACCGCGGACTGATGTCGCATATGATCGTGAAGAACGTCATTACTGGCGAGGAGGAGAAGATGGAGGCGAACGGACTTTTCTATGCCGTGGGCCATGACCCAGCGACTGCGCTGGTTAAGGGACAGCTCGAGACAGATTCGGAGGGTTACCTGGTCACCAAGCCGGGAACTACTTATACCAACAAGGCGGGCGTGTTTGCCGCCGGAGATGTCCAGGATAAGCGCTACAGACAGGCCATTACGAGTGCGGGCAGCGGATGCATGGCAGCGCTGGAGGCTGAGAAGTACCTCAGCGAGCTGGAAGATGGAGAGCACCTGCCTCTGGAGGAAGAGGAGAAGAACGCGAAGAAGGGAGTGGCCGAGGATGCGCCAGAGTACAGGACGAACCCGCTGTTGTAGATGGCGATGAACAGGATATTGGCTAGAGATACAATATAGACTGCGCTGACTTATTTAGCAGCGATAAAAATGTACATGATTTTTTTAGATCCTACCATGATTTCTTATTCCAAAGTGCCTATGCTATGGCTTAAATTAGAACTCTATCAAAAGCGTTCCCACTATATATGCGCCTCTATATGGCGTCATCCAGACCATCCCCGATCTTTCCATCACATCCCCGGTCCCCCCGCACCCGGCTCCCGCATCAAAAACAGCGTTGGCACCAGTACGCCCTCCCCTGCCCCAAAGTCCGACAAATCAAATCTTAAAGGTTCATCGCACTCCACCCATCCGAACTTGCGGTACAAACTTGCCCCCTCAGGCGTCCCCTCGACGAAGACTCTCCGCCCCTCCTCATCCGCCAGCGGCAGCACATTCGCTAGCATCGCCTGCCCGATTCCCAGGCGCTGGTATGCTGGTAGCACAGCAAGGACATTCATTTCTGCTTCGAGTGTCAGCGCTATCCCTCACAGTAAAAGCACAATTAAAATCCCGGGGTGAGTCAAGGCGCACGGTACATATCTTCCCACTGCATCCACTTCGCACGCTTCTCATACAGCCTTCCAAAAAACGCCCCCGCAAGCGCCATATTGACTCCCTCTGGCATTCCGACCTTTGCCAGCGCTGCCGGCGGCGGGGTAGGGGTGTGCGGGAATACCCATTTTGCCACGGCGACGATGTCTCTGCATCGGTGTTAATTGCTTAGTGGCTATTGTAAGCAGAATGGAAGAACTTACCCAGTATTAGCGTCAACGGCCTTATAGACCCGCCGTCCGGGGCGCGGCCAGTCCAGTTCCCATCTCGCGATGTCAGACGCGATGATGGCGGCGCGAGGAGTGGTGCCGTAGGCGGCATGTTGCATTGGATTGTCGGCGTGGGCGCTATAGAATAGGGTGCATATGGCGGGGATGTCGGCCGGGGTTGCCTCGCTGAGGATGAGGGTGTGGGATGGGCTTGTGAGAGTAAGAGGGGGGTTGAAGGGTGATTCCATTGTTGCTACGTGATGGTGACGGGTAGAAGAATCTAGGAGGTCTAATATTGGGTGGGTGAGCTTCGGCGGACAGGTTGAATTTTATATAATTTTTATAAATTCAAAGTCTTGAGTTCAGGACGAGCATAATATCTGTGATGAATGGCTTATTATAACCCGGTGGCCCGGAAAACTTTCCCAGATGCCGGAGAAGCTGACTCCATGCCTCATATCCGAAGGAATATCACCTCTACCTTCCTTAATGAGGTAGGAGGATAAATCCTGCCGTTTGACGCTCTTTGGTTCATTAAATTTAGGTCTTACATGGTGGGGTAAGCAGGGCTAATCGCGATATCTTATTAGCTTCGCAAACAAATAAGGGTCTCCCTAATCCCGCCAAGGTTCTTAAATCAGACTACATACTTGTCTTTCACATATGGCCATAAACTCAAGAGAACCGGGCATCTCATCCGCTATGCCATACACAAGCTTGTGTAACACCTGGGCAATAGTCTTCATCGTGTCAATAGCATAGCGTGGAATCTGAGCCCCTTGCCGCCTTAAGGCTGACTGACATTGGTTGGGCTGAAGTGTCGGTGAGCAAGGGGTGAGGCGACGCGACGTTGCCGTGTCAATTTCGTCTCGTCCAGTTCTATTACTACAATACTCTGCAATACATTTCAGTTTAACATTATTACAAAATATTACAATAGTTTGTGGTATACTGGAATACAATTTTTCTTTCTTGTGCCAAGCTCTAACACAACGCATCAATACTCACAGGCAGCATCACTTTTTCGTAACCAAGCTGCGAAGGCTGAGATTTAGCGTGCGCCATGAACAGTTCATTGTGCATGTCTTCCCCTTTCATCGCGTTATTTCACGCGTTGCTTTGCGTAATAAATCGACGGATTTGTCCAGCGAGCTTCACGGTTCATCGCGCCGTGGTTCAATCAAGTGCGAGCAGCGGAGAGCAAGGTAGCATAAAGACTCGTCTCACCTTCACATTACCAGCTGAGATGAGACTTGTCCCTAGAGCAGTTACTAAACTTACTATGCTTGTGAACATCGATGCCCCATTGAGCGTTTGGGCTCAGCTAAGTCGTTCCCAATAGTCTAACATAGCAGACCGGTGTCTCACTGCAATGTCTCACTTCTGGCAAGACATACATATGCCTAATCTCTGTCCCTTACACCAGCAGTATGGTTAGCAATTCATAAATAGTAAGTTAAGCTTTCCCCTCCTCTTATTGTCAATCGTTCTTCATTCTGTCACCAACCTACCCCCCGCCTCCGACGATTGTGTTGCTACTTTGAAAGATGCGTGCAATACTATCCACCCTCTGCCTCATCGCGGGCTTAGGGGCAGTAGCTGAAGGAGCTCGCCTTGTTGTCCATGATGCCAATTTCCAACCCAACTATACGCTGAGAGTGACTGAAAAGGAGTATTCTCAAGCGTGTATGACGCGACACTCGGTCCTCGTAAATGGGTCGTTCCCTGGCCCGACGATACGTATTCGGGAGGGTGAAGTGGCCTGGATTCGTGTTTACAACGACATGCCTCATTTAAACACCACCATGGTATATTATGTTTCCCCTGTTGCAAGCCAATACGCTCACGAGTTATACTAGCATTGGCACGGACTTTCCGCATTTACCGCGCCCTTTTCTGATGGCACTCCTATGGCTAGTCAATGGCCTATTCCCCCTGGCCACTTCTTTGACTACGAAGTCAAACCCGAGGTTGGATATGCTGGCACATACTTCTATCATTCCCATGTTGGCTTCCAGGCCGTCAGCGCCGCAGGTGCCCTCATAGTGGAATCTGCCAAACCGTCACCATACAAGTACGACGAGGAGCGGGTCATTGCTTTGTCCGAATTTTACACGAAGACAGATGAAGAGATCGAAGATGGACTCACGTCAACTGACTTCAAATGGAGTGGAGACCCTGCAGCCATTTTAGTCAACGGCCAAGGCCGATTGAGCACGAAGGCTACTGGGTCGTGCAAGCTTGCTTCTATCAAGGTTGATCCAGGGAAGACTTACCGTCTGAGATTTATAGGGGCAACCGGAATGTCTTTTCTCTCCTTGGCTATCGAGAGCCACGATGTTCTCCAGATTATTGAGGCAGACGGTCACTACACTAAGCCATTAACAACTAAGTACTTGCAAATTGGAAGCGGTCAACGATACAGTGTGCTTTTAAAGGCGAAGACAAAGGCCCAGTTGGATAAGTTGAAGTCCCGACAATTCTACTTCCAGATCACCAACCTGGACGCGAAGGACCAGACGGTTTTTGCAGTATTAGAGTATCCAACTGCCAAGGGTGCAGATTTAAAAACCGTCCCTGCCAAACCTCCCCTGCCTGTTGCTAAGCTCACCAACGGATGGCTGGACTACAAATTGCAGCCTATAAAGCCAAACCCTTACTTCCCAGCCGCCAAGGAAGTGACCCGACGCATCATCATCAACGTTCACTCAAACTCTAGTGAGCATATTATCTATCTCCAGAACGGGTACGACTGGGTAGAGACATTTCCCCAGTCTCCATACCTCGTTGACGTATACACTGATAAACTTGACCTTGCCGCCTCGTACAAACGAGCAATTGCCAGCGGCCAGGGTTTTGACAATCAAACTCGCCTCTTTCCTGCAAAGATGAATGAAGTCCTTGAGATCATCTGGCAGAATCAGGGAGGTGTTAGTGGTGGCGATGTTCAGAGCCATCCATTTCATGGACATGGCAGACATTTCTATGACATCGGCGGCGGAAGCGGCCTGTACGACCCAACAAAAAACGAAGAAAAGCTTAAAGGCACCAACCCAGTGTATCGGGATACCACCATGCTATACTCGTATGGATCCCAAGTCGAACCTCTTGCAGCATCTGGCTGGAGAGGGTGGCGCATTCGGGTTACCGATCCCGGGGTGTGGATGATGCATTGCCATATCCTCCAGCATATGGTGATGGGCATGCAAACAGTTTTTACCTTCGGCAATAAAGCGGATATGATGAAACAATCAGGGCCTATTGGCGAAAGCTACCTGACGTATGGTGGCTCGGCATATGGAAATGATACAAATTTTCCGGAGGTTCAGCAGTTTTTCTAATCTTGCGCCCAGGTTGCCCATCGACTGGATATTGGTTAGACGCGTACCTACATATGGTGTATATTGTTTTGGCTCTTAAACTTTGGATAGTAGATAGTAGCTGCTTGGATTTTACATAGCCATCATGCTTTACCAGAGCCTATAGTGGTTCCGGCAACAAACTTCAGCTTGTTGCCATTCACTAAATAGTAGCTGATTTTAATATTCCATCTTCCGTATTTGCTCTTACTAGCTCGTTAAATTCATGTCTATATGTTCAAAACTCCGAATACAAATAGGTGTAATATGCGAGAAGTTGTAAATTGATTCATTCCTCAGGCGCAATCTTTCTTGGATGCCTCTCTACTGCGGCCAATATTCCCATCTCTGTTTCAACCCCACCCACATCATCCGAGTTGACTTTACTCAAAGCTGACCACTGCCCCAAGCTGCCATCGCTCTCTTGGCAGAATTGAAGTACCAGTAACGGCCATTTCATCCAAAACCCCCACCCACGCGAATGTACGAATTCCGCAATATTCTTAATCATATACTCGGGCCGATCTCGCAGCCACCACCATCCGCTCTTCCAATTCGATAAAACAAATGCCATAACGGCATAATAGTGAGCCATTATAATCAGGGCTTTCGGGTCGTAAGAGTTGACCAGCATGACAAACTCAGGTGGTAGAAATGAGAGCCAGTGAACGAAATAGAGAAGAAGCGCGTTTGGTGGTGCCCCGCCAAATGGTGGTCGCGATATTACGGCATCTAGAACAGGGGCCAAACTCTTAATGACCCCCATATAAAATTTTGCGTTCGGATCTGGTATGCCATGGTCCATAGTATGGGTTTTAATCATTTGGATGAGACCATGAGCTGGGCCAGAATCTGGTATGGCAGCACGTACAAGTTTTGGCGTGCATATTGGTTGAAAAATTGTGAATGGGGCCTGGTTGGGATGGTACCGAATGATGTCAAAGAGACCGCTGGAGTGCTGTAACATAGCATCGATGGTGGGATTCTCAGGGTCGAATATTGGATTACTGCATGCCTGCATGAGAAAAAGGAATGTGGTGGCCACTATAGCTTCGAAGTTATTAGCCACGTATGTGCGGCTGCTGAGAGAATTCCGGAAGGAGCGCAAGGAGTTTTGGAGGTGTTTGGTGGATAAGGCCTTGTAATCCTGATGCGCCTCCGGGTTGAGGCGTTGGAGGTGAGCGGCACTTGTCATGAGGACGGCGTGCATGAGAAAATCATTCTGGGAATAATGTTAGCGAGATTCCCACTTTGGATCATGAATTTCATACTGTGAAGGCCAGTTGCATGCCTTCTTGGGTCCAAATCCGCTCGCTCCCGATGAGGTCGCTGGCAGTGACAACTGCAAAGTGAGATAAGGCCTGGACATCCCGTCCACTGTATCCTTCTCCAGCTAAAATAGAAATCCCGCGAGGTATATCAGATGGCACGTGTCGGCTGTTGGCTACTGCAACTTCCAAAGAAGCGCTGTCAGAGGTTGAGTGAGATTCGCATTTTGATTTTGCAAAAGACTTCTTGCTCGGCTCCTTGGCAATCTCGGACGCGTTAAAGGTAACAATATTCCGCTGCCATTCCTTTGATGGATCCGTTTCGCCGTATGTACATATTCGAGAGTACTTGATGCATTTTAAGCACTGGGGCCGGGTTTCATCGCACTAAACCAGCCTCCACTTAGCCTATGTGCATAAAAGTTGAGTAGAATGCACCACTAGTATGATAACTGTGCTTTAGTTCCGGGGAAGCCATTTGTGGTTGGTTACCTTAGTGTGTTTTTTGAGGCAAGCTGAGCACGCCCGTTGAGATTTCCCAAGTGATTTCCGGATCCGCGTCTCTTTCCTCGTGGTGGCGGATATGGCACCCGAGGACATTGTGAAGCCCCAGTGATAGCCGGCGTATATTCGGACATTAACAGTTCCAGACAAAAAGGTGGTATGTTACTACATTAAGACTGGATTTGCCCTGTGGTATATCTATCAAATGGATGGACGGCTGTTCGTAAGCTTGCGTCACCATTGATCACTGTGACTCCGTGCGCTAATCCTGGAGAAAGGAAAATGTAGGCATGGGTGAGGCTCTGCCAAAATCGACAGAGGATATGATTTTAGCTCAGAGTCTCGATCTAGTACTTATTGAGTGCCATTACGCGCGTCTGGTGCATAGTCGGGATGATGTTTGATTCTTAATATTTCTTGGCGCCGGCAGGCTGTGTTGATGGGGGTGGACCATCACTTCCCCAGCGGAGCAACTTAGTCCCTTCGTGGCTTGGCTTAAAACGTGCTATTGGTTGGACCCTTTGCGCTTACCCGCCGATCCCTCATTGACAGAATGGTAACTTCCCTAATTTGGCCTAGCACGCCAGCTCTTTCCACATCAGCCTTATGAACAAGCGAGCTGTATAACGCCCTGGCTCCTACATGCAAATTTATTACTGGTAAGTTACTTGATTAACAATAGCTCTCACTGCTCCGCCATGATGCAAACGCAGCTTGCGTGCGTTTTGAGCATCATTATGCGACACTTTAATGAGAGGGGCGGTCAATATGAGATCAGACGAATGAGTGGAGCCAACAACGTTCAACATAACCTGGAGAAGCCTCAGAGGGAGACTCTTCTAATACCTATAAAGACAAGAGCAATTCCCAACAATTATCTAGTCACCATCATCAGTCAGTGTATAAGCCACAACTACCCCATCTTGGGCCACAGATATATATCGCCATGATTCCATCTACGTTTCTGCTATTGTCCTCCATTGCTCTTGGAATCAGCGCCACTGCTGTTGATTCTCATCACCAATCACCTGCAAATTCTTTAACCCTTGGGTTTTTTGGCACTCCAGAAATAAGGGACTCTATTCATCTCAAAGTCAAGGGAAAGGTAAGCTTCATACTTTTGCAGGCATGTCAAATAACACACTAACGTGTATTAGATTCCTCGATGGGTCTCGTATGTCTGCGCCAGTTTTATAATTGGACTTACAGCTTACATAACTTAGAGGGTCATTGTACCGTGGTGCTGCAGCCACATGGGATAGTGGGAACTACACATCAGAACATTGGTTTGATGGATTTAGTCGAAACCATCGCTTCGAGATATCAGAGGGGAAAGTGAGCTATCATAGTCGCAATGCTTCCGATGAGCTCCAAGACTGTAAGTCAGTGTCATAATTTTGACAGTTCTGTGCCTAACTTATTTAGTTGTGAGAGAAACGGGGCTCTTTCCTGGAGGGTCTTTTGGCGGCGATCCATGCAAGGTTATCTTTGGTGCCTTTCAGAGTATGTTCCTCCTTTGTATTGAACGGGAAATATTAGTCTAACTTCGGACCATAGATAATTTTCGTGACGGAATCAACCCTGTCGGAAGTGTCAGCAGCGACACTGTTACCGTATCGTTTATTACTAACTTCCCAGGGCTGGATAGAAACGTGTCCGGGACTGAACATGGTCCATTTGTGACACTGGTGAAGACCACCGATGGAAAGTAAGGTATTGCTCTATGCTTTTACAGTATTGCGGTATTAATCCCTTGGTAGCTCTCTCCAGCAATTGGACCCTGTCACTCTGGAGCCCATCGAGCAGTTTACTTATCAGACAACCAACGTTAACATCACCGACGGAAAGACCTGCGCACACCCTGCTCAGTATGTAGTAATCCATATCTTGAAAACACTATAGCAAGCAGCCATTGCTAACTTTTCTCCTCCCAGTGGAAAGTCTGGTGAGCTTTATCAATACATGTTGGACGTGGGCGCGACACCTCCCGTGTATAACATATTTGAGGTCAATGCTTTGGGCAAGGGCAATATCTTGGCAACTATCACCGATGCTCCTGCTGCATATATTCACTCCGTATTCAGCACTGAAAACTACGTCATTCTCATAGTCTGGCAATCCGACTTTGGTAAAGAAACTTCAAAGCCATACTACAATGTCCTGGACAACATAAAAGATTGGGACCCAGAGAGGAAAACGCTGTTTTGTGAGTTAAAATAACAATCCTATTGTTAGATCCTAGCTAACATTCTCCTAGACGTTGTTGACAAAGTCAAAGGTGGAGTAATAGCGAAATATACTTCAGAGACGTTTTTTGCTTTCCACGAGGTAAATTGCACATATTATCTACAACCGCGGACGTTTGGCTCACTGAAAATAGATTAACTCGTTCGAGGATAGTGATGGATCTATTGTCATTGACCTTCCGGTCATGAAAACCAACGCATTCCTTGAAGCCGCTCGAATCAAGAACCTTCGTACATATGTTGGCCATCCCAACGCCACAGCACCTCACGACCTTGCTGGTACCTTCCGCCGTTTCAGGCTCCAAGATTACGCACATGGAATCCAGACAAATGGCACTTTGGTCACCCGCCCAGCTGTTACTGACTTCGAATTGGACTTCAAGTCTGGGAACATCGAGTTGCCTCGCATCAACCAGGCATACCATGGGAAGCCCTACCAATTCGCGTAAGTTGGAAAGATAATTTACTCGTAAATACATTGCTAATCTTGCCTACCTTTAGTTACGGGATACACGTCAAGGAGCGAGGTTTCTTCACAGACTCCCTAGTGAAAATTGATACACACACAAGACGGACAAATATCTGGAAGCCCCGCACACCTCATCTTCCTTCTGAACCAATCTTCGTTGCCAACCCCAAGGGCACATGCGAGGATGATGGTGTTCTACTGACTATGGCACTTGATGCCAATCGCAAGCAGAGTGTTCTGGTTGTTATTGACGCACAGAACATGAAGGAAATTGCACGCGCCGAGTGAGTATCTAGACTAATACCGTTATGTTAAGTAGCAAATGCTAATTTTCTGCGCAGGATGCCACTTGTCGCTGGCTTTGGATTCCATGGAGTATGGGGGAACAATTAAGTGGCGTTGTTAGATTCTGGGTACAATCTTGTGGCCTTTCAGTAGTCGTCGTTAGACCAATTGAAAGATGCGACGATGAGAGCGTCTGCTATATATCACACACGAGTAAATAGCATTGGTGTTATAGAATGGTCATTAAAACTCATATTATATGAAATAATACTCAAGCTACAGCAATGTCTATCTGAATTTATTGCAGCTAGACTACAGCGTTCGCAAATAATCAACTAAACAATGACTCTGCGGATTTCTGCAACCGAATGATATCTCCATTTTGGAGTTCTAAGCCATGGAGGGTTTGAGAAGGGTCCAACATTGAGGTCATTCCGGGTTTTATCTCCTGTTGAACACATATTAGCCTTACAATACTTGGATTTAGATCCAAAGAAATACCTCAAATAGTATTATTTGCGTCGAGGATGGCCAACTCATTATCTGAATAATGCGTGCAAAAAGGTCACTGGCCTTGCTATTCTTGTTGGCGTAGATATGGCAGACCCCCTTCATCTCTTCTCGCTGTCCATCATAATGCTTCAAGAACAGCAGGATTTCGTCACTCGCAGGCCAAATAGATTTCCCCGGTTCCATAACCTCAACCCAGAGGCGAATTTTACGGTCGTTAACACGCCATTTCTTTGCGATCTGGTCAAATGTCTCAGTGTGGTCTTCCAGGGGATAGTCTGGTCGGATCGTCTTATTCTGGCGGTTCACCATGAACCAAAATCGGGTTCTGCCAATCTGAAACCCTTTTTCCGAGGCGATTTTCATGGTAAATTCGGCAAGCGTCGTAGGGCTAGGGATATTGTATACCTTGGGCGCAGAGAGGTCGGTAGATACAGTGCTTGCTAAGTCAAGGCCGCGGTGATGTTGAAAGGTCTCATTTGAAATGAGATTGATTTCCACGTTGAGTCGCTTTCTCTCTTCTTCCCTTATACGATCTGCTCTCAGCGCTTTTTCGTTGGCTAATTCTCGAACTATCTTTTAGTCAGCACCAACTAATATCGAGTCTTCACCAGAACCATACCAATATGTTCAGGCACGTCAGCCGCTGTAACATTACCAAGAAGGTGATCCAATCTCGACTTCCGAATATATATTAGCAAGTATGCTGTCGGGTTCATAGATGGCTTCCCATCCTCCGTCCCATAGTTATTGTAGACGGCCTCTCTGAAAGTCGCTTTGGTAACCCTATCATCGTCAAACTTATAAAATTGGCCACCATGGGCCGGGCGCAAGAACGCATTGTATTGGCCTCCAGCTATTCCGCCACTATGCGCAACAACGCCATAGAGAACGTATGTCCACGATTCAGACCGATCAATATCAGTAGCAAGGTACGGACTGACATCTAACTCTTCTGGAAACTCCAAGTACTCGTCATATTTTACCATGGCGTTTTTGCTCATATCGTATTGAAACCGTTTTAACTGGAGAGGAAGAATGGGTGCGAATGTCTCAAAAATGGTGCCAAGTCTAACATCCCGGGGTTCATGCTTCGCTCCTACCTCAAGTTGCTCTCCCCCATTCCATGTTTCAACTTTCACATAATCTGCCAGACTTTCTTGTAGAGTCCGGTGACCGTGAATATTCAATGAGAGAAGCGAAAATTGCTCTGTCCGGGAAGACTCATGATCAAAGTTGATGCCAGATCTGAAACTTCTTTGTCTTCCCATGAATAAATCTGGTAGTAACGCCTCCACTGGGGTCCCCTGTGTTCTGGTTTCAAGCTGGGCCAATAGTATCTGAAGCATTTCTACCACATCTTGTTGTTCAAACAGTTCAAACGAGCCCCATCCAAACGCTTTCGTAAGTTCTTGTGTTGTGGCAAACGTATCGCTTGTCTGTAAAGAGTAGAACAGACGCTGAAGCGCCCACGCCACATCAGTCATTGCATTTTCCCGTGTTGGTATTTTATACACGGCCTGTATATATAGCTTAGCTTCAGGGAAATTCCACATAATATGATATGGTATACCTTGCGGACTGCAGTTATCCAGTACAGTGCTTGCAGAATAACATTGAGATAGCCGGTCGCGCCCTGGTTTCTTATACCAACCATTCCAGTCGATTTCTTCGAATTGTAGCTGTAGTTTCAGTCAGAATTATTCTAACACGTTATAGTTCACATACTTTAAAAAATTATCCCACAATACACCCGTGGGGTCCTTGACCACACGGACGTAAGCCGTAATACGTGCCTCGCGATTCTCCAAGAGAGGCAAATCGTGGTCCCCAGCTGCCGCCTCAAATAAAGTTTTAAGGCTACAAAATCTTGTAAATCCCCAATCTTTTTCGGCGGCGTTGAAACGGTGCTTAGCAACTGTAAATTCGTTAAATATAAGAAGCTTATCATAGAGAGCCGTGACAATAGGCTTACCGTGTGAAACATATTTTGATGGCTGGCTCGGGTTCCACAAGACTACTGCAAACTCGGCACAGGCATACCAGTCGTCCTGTTCTTTTTCTTCCTTGGGGCCAGCTTCAAGGTACAGCGATACAAAATCCACATTATTTCCTGACGGATACATGAGGACTCGCCTGTGAAAAGTCAGAGATGCGGGAATGGCTTGGGTTCGTGTGTAATATTTTAGACTTACCATGTTGACCCACCACATTGAAAAGTTGGCCAGTATAATTTCTTTTCCAGCTTCTTCCAGTCTTCTATATGCCAGGTCTGACTTGTCTGCTCTTCAGTCTCTAGATCTGGGTCCAGGGCGGGCAGCAACGTAGTTATCATATCCTCGTCTATAATTGATTTGAATATTAGTATTACATCGCGAGCAAATATATATATATATATATCTTAATATCTCATCATTGCACTTTAATGATAAGCAATAGTCTGTTATTCTCAATAATATGATCGGAACTGGGATTATACCCATATTTTACATAACTTGTTGACCATCATTTGCCATTAACAACATGCGGGAAAATAGAAACTTACAAGCATTGGCTGGAGGCCTGGAATTCTGATCAGGTTGGAGAGATGCCATGATGTATGGTGCAAATGAGTAGGTACGTTCCAGCCAGTGGAGATGGCGCTGTTAGAGCAGGGTCTGACGTGGTACTGAGAAAGTTGCAAAGCGGTTAAGAGACGGGGATAGTCGATGGCAACGGTGATAGTACACCCTTATGGCCCATAAAAGAATAAAGACGATATATAGCTCGGCGATAGCGTTCCAGCTCTTTGTACAGCTGTCATTTCTCCGTGAGCGAAGAAGCGGGGTTGGGTCAGAATCTTGATTGACATTCTTGGCGCGAGGCACAAAAACCCTCCGTCTGACAGCCTCAAACTTTAAAGACAAAAATAACGGCATACTCCAACGGATGCAACACTGGCTTAGAATAGGAGTTTGCTACCTGTACCAGGTTTGGGAACAATATGATGAGTGTCTCCGGATAATTTTGGCAGTATATCGCCAATGGGAGAAGACATAATGGTAACCTGTTGGGAGGCACAGCTCCAGCAATTGGCCTACGATCACGTGCGATTCCTTCATAAAACCCCTACCATAGTATATCGGCGGACAAAGATAACAGAATTAGTGGTTCCGTGTTCCTGAACCAGGGGTTTCCTGCAATTTAGCGCATAATAAATTCCAACTAGGCTTTGACTTTAAAGTAGCGGCAGTTAACCCCTGTTGCAAATCACTTTATGGCTGCTGTGCTTCAAAGCCAATCTCCCAACCTTCACAGCTTCATACAATAGATACAGTCTATCAGGCACAATGTTGGACCCTTTCGCTCCGCCCCCGTGGCTTCGCACGGCCTTTGAGCCTATGTCAGGACTGCTGCACCTTAACACGCTCCCACTCCATGCGCACGAGGTGCTTTTCGGTTTCGTGTTCTACACGTTCGTCAACTCTGTGTTGGCACCCGTCGTATCCGCGCGTCTGTTTCCCGCCACATATCGCGGCCTACCTCGACAGACACAGCTACAGTGGGACATGCACGTCACATCTTTTGTCAATTCGACTTTCCTCTCTGTCGCCCTAATCTACGTGATACTGGCTGACCAGGAACGCGCCAATGCCACCTGGGAGGACCGCATATGGGGATACACGGGTGCTGGCGGGCTCGTGCATGCCCTTGGCGCTGGGTATTTCATGTGGGACGTAGGAGCTTGCGTTTCCAACGCCAGTACACTGGGCGCCTTGGACCTGCTTCACGCTGTCGTCGGATTCTGCATCTCCATTTTGGGATTCGTACGTGGCCTTTCCCTTTCCTCGGCTTATTGTCGTTATCACGTGCTAATCCATTTTCCTCTCCATAGCGCCCTTTTGGTCCGTACTACGGCATCCAGTATGCTCTGGTAGAGTTATCTACGCCATTCGTCAACATCCACTGGTTTCTCAATAAGATGGGCTTGGCTGGGTCTACGGTTCAGATGGTCAACGGCATCGTGCTCATGGTCGTCTTCGCGTCTTGCCGCCTGATCTGGGGTACCTACATGACATTCACCTTCTTTGGTGACGTGTGGACAGCTGTTAACGCAGAGAAGCCTTCGTTCACGCTGTACCACTACTCCCTATCAGAGCCGCCCCTGGCACTCGAGCACCGCGCTCCAGGGTGGGTCGGTGTTGCTTTCATGCTCACTCACACGGTTGTCATGTCTTTGAGCGTCTTCTGGTTCAGCAAGATGGTAGCGACAGTGAGGAAGCATGTCAAGTCTCAGGGCGATAGCAAAGAGAAGAAGGCGGAATGAGGGAAGTGTACTAAAACTTATTTATGATGTTTTGCGATACCCCTTTAGATGAGCTGGGTAGAAGGTATATAGAAATAAGTCGCCAGAATCCGCGGCGAAGTTCGTCGGGATCTTGCCTATATCAACGTCAATTTATAGATTTGAGCTTTTTATTTAGCTATTAGTTCTATTTTATCTTGCTGGGCAATGCTTTGTACGAATTCTAGAGTTACAGTAGTAAAGGCGTATTATTAATTGATCCCACTTCAGAGTATGAGAATATTATACCATATAAATGCACGTTTACACCATGAAGTGACATGTTACAGGGTTGATCACCTATTGTAAACTTGCATAATTTTTTACTTATCCAATTGGACGAATATCTGACGAATTAGGCAATAACAAACGCCGCCAGACAGCCTCGTGAAGTGAACCATGCACAGCCTCATCGACGACAGACTTGAAAAGTCGCAAAACTAAGTAATATCTTGACCTCTCATCAACTACCATGCCTGTCGGAATTGGATTCTCGGGCGGCAATTTCGTTGCAGCCGTCGAGCTTGTCTCTACGGTCATCGATGCTCTGCGCGAAAACGGGAACTCCTCGACCGAGTACCAAACCCTTATATCACAACTTTATACGCTTGAAACAGCCCTCCTTCGTGTAAAACGACTCGATCTAGATGATGCACAGCACTCAGAGGCCATCGCGTTGCAACAGGCAGCGTCACAGTGCCAGAGGACAATCGATGAGTTTTTGGGGAAGATAGCGAAGTTTCAACCAAGTTTGAGGGCAGGTGGAAGTAGTAGTGCACTTAAGGATGCATGTAGAAAGATTAAATGGGCTCTATACCAAAAAGAAGACTTGATACGGTTCAAGGCAGATCTGATGGCTCACACAGAAAGTATCGATATGCTATTAATGGCGGTGCATATGTGAGTTGCCTATGAGTTTATACTGGGTATTGAGGTGCTAATATGTTAGGGGTGCGACGAGAGTCGGTGGCAAGAAGAATGAAGAGAACCATCGGACGTTAATGGGCAAGGTACAAGACTTGCATTTTGGCTGCATGCAGAGAATAAATCTTGTGATAGAGCGTGTTTCGAGGTAGGCCACCTTCTGGAGTTTCTATTACGGAGCCAGCTAATACAGCCTAGTTGCGTGCAGCAGGGGAGAGAGCTGCTAGAGATAACATCAGAAACCCTGTGAGATTGTATCGCTGATGGACTGAATTCCTAAAATGCTAACTTCACAATAGCAAAACAAACGTGCAAATCTTCCAAGTCGTCCTCAATATCCAGAGTATTATTACTAGGATACCCGGGCAGATCGAGCGTCAACAGCCAGTCTATTTAATTGACGCCTTGGGGAGGGAAAGGCCTTTTTTCTTGGAGTTTATCACCTCAGCAGAGGTCCGTTTGCACCGCTTCTTAGTTTGTTACACTTCGTCTTACATGATACATCTAGGCCTTTACTTATGTTCTACAAGACAATTTCAAAAACATCGGAACTGGCGCGGCAAAAGTTGAAAGAGGGGAATTTGCCATTGCAGACCTAGCATCAAAAAGAGATGTAAATCTCGCCTCGGCCTGGGAGACATGCTTTTATCCCGGACAAAGTGTGGCAATGAGCCTCATTTTCGCCTCGACCAAACTCTCAGCCAGGTATTGTCCAAAATGCCATGAATATCCCGAGGAGGATTTTTCAGAAGACTGGGATATCGAATGTCGCAAGTGCAAAATGATTTATAGACGCCCTGCCCCTGAAATATTGCCTAGACCGTTACCTAACTTGTCGACGAAATATGACAACTCCTCTTTCATCAAAGTCGGGTCGGAGCAGATAGAGCCGAACTCGTTGAAGAGAACAAGGGTTATTGATGAGGCTGAAGAAGTTGCGTTATTTCGTCGTGTTCGTATGAAAACATCGATTGTACCCCCACCTGAAGACTATGGCTTTGTCAATTCAGGTCCCACTGGAGACTCAAATTATTCGATTAGCTATTGGAGTGTAGAGGATCAGAAAGTTTTCCCTGCTTTATTGCAGCACTTTGGAACAGATTGGCTTGGGATAGCTAGGTTCATGGGTACAAAGACACATGTCATGGTACGATACACCTTTCTTCGTTATGAAGTTCCGTAGCTCTTCGCTAACATCATGGTACAGGTAAGAAATTATTACAGCCGAAAAATAATTGAGGGTGATATGGGTCTCTGGAGAGACATCGCGAAGGACGCCGACGAGAAACGAGAGAGGGGAGAGCCAACCAGGCCTCTCCCTGTATCGCTTTCTATCAGCAAATATAGCAGCAGCAAATCGCCTCGCCGCAAACGCTCAAAGGCTCGCTTGGGCAGCATAATTACCCGCCTCATCTCTGATAGCAACATCCACCCCGCTAGTTTCCGCCAGGAGATCATGGAAGCAAGCCACAACTCATTGGACGACATTGAGAGCTCAGATGACATTGAAAGCACATATGGCATTGAAAGCGCAGACGACATTGAAAGTGCAGATGACATTGAAAGCGCAGACGACATTGAAAGCTTAGACGACTTGAATTTAACTACCGATCTTTCATAAGACCTCCCCTGCCTTGGTCGGCTTTTTTATAACAAAATTTACCATAAGAGGGAAGGACGTATGAGGCTTAGGCAGGCGCGGAGAATAGGGGCTGGATATGGTAAATAATCTCATTCTGCCTCACCATCGCAGTAAATAATTCAATATATTACTCTGTCTCTATATCCTCAGAACATCACGCCCTTTCTATCATCCTCGTCACTTCGGCTCTTCACAAATCATAAGGCAATACCAGCCCCGGGTTCCCTCATCATAAGCAGGACATCGACCCTTCCTTCCCCTCCAAACTCAGTGAAATCAATACTAATTGTATCCCCAGTCTCCACCCAGCCAAGCCTGCGATACAGCTTCTCGCCTGCCTTAGATGCTTCTATAAACGTCTTCTTGCCTTCTTTATCAGCCATCTTCAGCACAGGAACCAGCAGCGCCGCGCCCAGACCGAGTCGCTGGTACGCGGGGACCACAGCCAAAATATTCATCACTGCATAAGCGGTCAGCCACTATCATACCCGGGTCAGAAAACCAATTATTAGAGAGAGAACATACTATACATCTCATCATTCTTTACCCACTTCTTCCGGTAATCAATCAACTGCGCCACGAACTCCTTCTCCGCCTCGGTATTTGCCCCTGGCACAGGCGCCGGCTGGGGACCATTCTTTGCCTCTTCCGCTTTAGCTACCTCCTCTTCTGTTAAAGTGTGCGGGAACCACCAGCGGGAAATAGCTGCGATTTTGCTAGTCACATGTCAGTCACACATTGTCTCATCTCTACAATAGCAGAGAACAAAGTCAACCCCCGCAATTGAGAATCTAGCGAAGGGAGAAACCGAGACTATCAGGAGAAATTGTGAGAGATAAAAAAAAATGAACCTACCCAGTTCCTTCATCGACAACTTTAAAGTGCCTCCGCCCACTCATCGTCCACTGTGATTTCCAGAACGCAAGATCCTTTTCCTTTAGCGCTGCGGGGTCCGCAGTCCCACTCATAGTACGGAAGAGTAGATTATCAGCGAAGGCGGCATCGAATGTATCGATAAAGTCAGGGATATCCTCAGCTGTGCCTTCAGAGATCGTGAACGTGTATTCCCCAACCTTGAAGGTCTGCGGGGGGAGTTCTGATGTCGCCATTATAGGGTGTAGTAGAGGGTAAGGAGCCGAGGCGAAACTTCAAAACTTGACAAAACTCCGAACTCTCAAAAAAATTACTCGGCACAAAGATTAAATAGCGGAAAATTAAATGACAAGCAATCCAAGGAGAAACTCGAAATATATAATTCCTATCCATGTCAGCGATCCGGTCCAGCCGAGTGGTCGCTTAAATAACCATTCCACCCCGCACTGCAATTATGACTCCCCGCCGAAGCGCCAAGGCTCCCCCACCTTCCCTTTCAGCTTCACTCTGTGGAGAGCATGCGCTAAAATATCATGGAATTAGTCACGTGGATTTATTGTTCAGGGATACTGATAAAGGGGGATATAAATATCGTTTGTCAGAGAGCGATATGTAACCGTGATAAATACCTGCGAAAATGTTGGTTTAGTGCTTCTCTTGTAAATCGACGAGTTTGGTTTGGTGGGGTTTCATTTGACCAGCTAATTAAATTATCACACAATTTATTACACTTATTATCAAAATCAAGGAGCATATGAAGAAACTCTGTATGTAATCTAGTCGAGTTGTAAATAGATGACTAGATGCACAGGTTGTCCCTGTCTTCTCTGTTTCAAAGCCTCATTGATCATCCATGTGTCTTCTGCTTCCAACTTGCATTCCTCCCCGCCTGTGGCTTCCTTCTCGATCGTACTACCAATCAATGTCGCTGATCTCTTCTAACTCGTATGGCCTCCCAGCCTCCGGATCACACTCATTCTCGCTGCAAATTCTCTCATAATCATCATATGGATAATGCACGATATGTTTAACTTGGTTCGTACCCGACGCTGTCATCTTTCCATCATCATCCATGCGGCAGTAGACATACTTCGGACTTGGTGTCAAAGCTTCCAGAATCAACTCAATGCCTGCTTTTTGACAGCGAGCTATAACCTTTCGGTAACCTTCATGCGTAAATCCTGGGTGATAGTTCCAGTCACGTTTCGAACGCCCATTTGGGCATCGGCTCTTCCATCTAAAGTCAAGGGTTTTAAGTGCTTGGAAGCGGTGTCTTTGATCGAGAAGCTTGAGAATCACCGCCAATGCAACCTCACCAGTAGTATCCACAATACCGATTCCACCCTCAATATGCAATAGTTCGAGACTTTTTGGTATAGCGTCCACAAGATTCTGGATCGGCGGGTAGTAATTCGCCTCATAATTTATATCACCACGGCAAAGGAAAGTTTCCCACGTAGTATGGAGGCGGCGAACGCATTCTAACGGTGCCAAGGGTTCAACCGATCGGTCCACAGTAGAGCTCCAGACATATCCCTCGTTACAGATGGTCAGGTCCTGCAGATATGGATTTAGGCAAGATACCGTTGCCATTAAGTTGATACTCCTCAGCTCACCGAGGTCCATCCATTCCTCATAGTCTTCGCCAAAACGATCTCTGTAGCAGAGCCTCTTTAAATTGGGGCAGCATCGCCAGAGCTGAAACAGGGGTTTGGGGCGTATGGCGGTGAAAGACAGCGAGAGCTCTTTCATATTGGTGAGCTCTAACTCGGTGTCCTGCAATGCAGCTCCAAGGCTATCCTCGTCCACGTCGGTCTCGACAGAGGGATAAAAATCGTGGATGGCCGCGCTCTGGTCAGTTACACACAAACTTTCCACCGAGGGTATCATGAGAAGCGATATCAAATGATGAATGGTATGTTTCATGTCAGTGTCGTAGTAGTACCTCACTACTACATTTTTCAACCCAAAGAATGCCAAAGGATGTCCGAGTTGTCTTTCTCTTTGCAGTCGCCCTGATTGACCCAGTATTTGTGTTATAATCGAAGGAAGTGGCCTCGGATAAGTCCACATATCGATATCAAGAACTTGGAGATTCGGCGCAAGAGTAAGCACCAATGCAATCATAGCATTTAGATTTCCCTTCTCAACAAGCATTGCCCATTCGTAACAGTCCCTGGCTGTCGCGCATACCTCTGCAATTTTCTTCCGGGTAGCCTGTAAGTCTTCGACTTTAAACCAACGCACATCGAAATCAGACTTATATATGACGTCGAGCGTTCCCCTATAAGGATCACAATCAAATTCGTCCCCCCTATCCAGAACCATGCCGAGACCAGGTGCCTGCGCGCCATCCACATGAAAAATCTTAATCCATCTACCTAAATCTGGTCTCGTAAGGATTCGTATCAGAAATAACACGAAACCTTTAGTAGATGCCTGTGCGTTATAGTGGAAACGTTCGTAAAGAACCGGTACCACCAGTCGATGGAAGTGACGAGAGCAGAGACCGAGTTGAAGGAGGGAGCGTGAGTTGTAGAGACTGAAATCTTTCTTGAGAGATAGCGAATCTTTTTCCTCCTCATTTTGATATCTATCAGAAACATAGCCACTGTTGATGATGCTGTTGGCGACGTTCCTGGCAATGTTGATTACAAGCTCTGGAGGAAGGTCGTTGATGGTAACTCTTCCTGGGATATTTGCATACTCGGGAACTGAACCGAAGTGATGGATACGTTTCAGTTTTTTTGCTGGGAACACCACTTCCCAGTTATCGGGATACATTTCTTTTGGTTCATGCAGAGCCAAGCATGAGGGCCGGCGAGCAGAATTGAGGGTGAATTGCGCAGATGGCTGGTCGATGTGTCGAACTATGAGGACAGACGGAGGACGACAGGCGGAGCGCGAATGAGGGCAGTGAGTGTAGATAGGTGATCGATGCGGAAGTGAGCAGATATCCGGCCAGTTTGATGAGGTATGAGTGAGTATGGACGGAGAAGTATTGTATGCGAACAGTGAATCTGGATGGCTGTTGTATTGCTAAGTATGAAGAAAGAAAGATTGTTAATGACGGTGAAGTGTGAATTTTGACTGTGTACTGTTTGGTGACTGTGGGCAGTCAAAAGAATTCATTTGGAAATATTTTCTCCAAAGCCACAACAAGCCAACATTAGAATGCCAACTTCAGAGACCATGGTACATGCAGGTTGAAACAAAGCCTCATATTTGTTAAAATGATTGCTAATCATTATTTTATATACTACCTATTTAAAGCCCTAATAACAAGATTACTCTTTGCGCTGTGTATATTCGCAGGCATAGAAGCATAAGTATGGCTGGTCAAAAAGTCGACAACAGATTATCAGTCCTTGTTATTTAGGATCCTCACACTGAGGTGGCTGAACTTCACATTGACCAATCAGCTTTCCATTTTTGGGGGCTGATCAGGCAGGATCAACCCAATTGGCCTTCACCGCCTTCCAAACCAAGCGCGAAGGATGCCTGGGTCGGCCAACCGGGTTTATACTTGAGACCGAATTCCGTTGCCAACGACACAGCTTTGTCTATAAAAGCTACATATCCCATGTTAACATATCTGTTGTAAGTGAACACCTCTAACAAACATTGTAAATCCCTCGCACCAAGCCGATTTCTTTCCCACCCCGCAAAAAAAGAACCATGGCCTCCAAGGCCCCGAACCTGACAGTCTTCCGCGACCGTAACCGTCCAGGTGTATACACCTGGTCCCCCTTCGTGGTCAAGCTCGAGGCGCGCTTGCGCTTTTCCCACTTGCCATACATAACAAAGGGTGGGACGCTCACAGAGTCGCCAAAAGGGAAGCTGCCATATGTGCGGATAGAAGGAGACGACGGGCAGTCCACCCTCGTGAGCGACTCCGCACTGATCACAAAGGCATTGATCAAGTCCGGCGCCATCACTGACCTGAACGCTGGTCTATCCCCAGCACAGGCAGCGACTGACTTCGCTATCCGTGCCCTGCTGGAAGATAAACTCTACTGGCTAAACGTGAGTATCCATCCAAACTTGTGCCCTCAACCACGCACACATATTAACTCCATCAGGGCCACGAACGCTGGATCGCCAACTTCTACATCATGCGCGACCAGGGTCCGCTCTCCACCATCCCCTACCTCCCCCGTCTGATCATCGGCCAAATTGTCTACAGCAAAATAACACGCACCCTGCACGGGCAGGGCACGGGGCGCTACTCACCTGCTGAGATCGCGGCGCTGAGGCTAGAGACGTGGACGGCGCTCAATGCGCTGGTGGGGGAGGGGTGGGTACTGGGTGGAGAGGGACCAACGGATGTGGATGCGAGTTTGTTTGGGTTTCTGGCGTCGTCGTTGACTGCGCTTGCGTAAGTTTTTTCGCCCTCTGACTGCGGGGGAGATGGGGCTTTGTGATTTGATTCTGACTTTGATGCAGGAACCCCGAGACAAAGGCTATCATTCAAGGGCTGCCGAACCTGATGGATTATGCGGAGAGAGTGCATGAGGAGTACTTTTCCGATTATAAAAAGTGGGATTGAACGGTGCTATGTGCGTGGAGTTAGTAGTTTTGCTATACCCCTTTCATTTAGCTTTATCTGTTAGCTGTATCAAAAGTTTGTAAGGCCTCGATCAATAAACTCATCAGACGCGATCCCCACGCACCAGTCCTTCATCGGCCCTTCTGTCGCGGTGTATCGACAGAACCCGAGAACATATCCATCCGCAGTATAAATAGTACTCCCGTACGCCCGCGGAGGAAGAGTACGCGCCGAATCCTGCCCCGTGTACAGCCAAATCGTGAATATCCACTGTTGCTCAGATGAGCCCTCGTCGGCAACGACTCTCTGGAATGAGGTGCCCATGAAGCTTCCCTCTATGGAATCTGTATCAGACGAGCTCAAGAAAACGAAGTCTCCAGTTCGGCGACTCTTGACGGGAGTTAGTGTTTTGAGATCAACCTGGTTCCCTGGCATTGGGCCAGCTTCGCAACGAGATTGAGGCGTCGACGGTCTTCCTATCTCATCCTCATAACAGTAAGTTACCGCAATATTCCCCGCTTTCCACGGAAGTTTCGATATATCAGCAGTACGCCGGTGCTCAAGTATAACAACCAAATAATTCCCCCAATACGTAACCTCCGTAACTGACACTCCCGTCACTTTAAAATGGTTCTTAACGATGGTAAAAAGCGGTTCCCAGTCCGCCATATCCCAGCCGTTCAGGCCACTCGCAATCGCTCCACCTCGTCCTACAAACCACCCAAACAGCACTGGCGTGTGCTGTGGCCCTATTTGTGGCGCAAAGTATGACGGGAGCCCTGCGACTGATTTCGGCCACGGCTTTGGCGGCGCCTCTGCTTGGATGATGTACAAGAACGTGCCATCCATCGCCAGTCCGGTTGTTCCGGGGAATAATTTGTATAGCAACTCCCTGTTCTTGGGGTCGTTTAATGCGCCTGGGTCGGTTCGGAGATCGAAGGGTAGAGTTATGTGCCTTGAGGTCACTGTGGTGATAGTTTGAGATGCCATGTTGGATGGGGATGAGGTGGATGATTAAAACTGCAGTTGGACAAGATGGGGTTGGTGGATATGGCATCATCTGATAATAATCAACTAGCGTTTTTACCTACGAAGCTACTGCTAATATAATCCGCACCACAATATTCTCTGCCATACACTAAGATTATGTATAAGACTCGCAAGCTTTGTCGTGAAGTAGCGTTGGGCTCGGTGATATATTGCCAAAGGGAAAATTATCGTAACGGATTGTTGAATAAGCTTCTCTATATAAATAAACGACATAAACACCTTCAACTACTGTCTGCGCAAGCTAATGTTGGCCTTGTAAAAAGTCTACCCTTTGACTTCCCTGCTTCCAAACGATGTAGACCTTCGTTCACCTTGTCAAACGGTATCTCTTCCAAGTCTGGCGTTATCTTTCCAGCACTGATCAAAGCCAAAACAGTTCGCAGCTCCTCTTTCGTCCCACCCATAGAACCCCGTATTTCAACGTTCTTATAGACAATAGCCATTGTTGGTAAAGTCAACTGATCGCCTCCTAAACCTGTTAGGACGATACGTCCCGACGGCTTGACGGCCTGGAGTGCTGCAACCATTGTCGATGTAATTCCAACAAAATCCACAACAACATCAAAAGTAATATCGTTGGCATCCTCGAGGCTAGAAAAACAGGCCTTTGCACCATCTCTTGTTGCTGCCTCGAATTTTCCACTATCAATGTCGAAGCCATACACGACAGCTCCTTGAAGCGATGCAATTCTCAGTCCAACTGACCCTAGGCCTCCTAGGCCGACGATAGCAACTGTCATCGAGGCAGTGACTTCACCTACCGCCACAACAGCGTGATAGGCGGTTGTAACTGCGTCTGTCGCGACAGAGGCTTGCTCAAAACTAACATTGTCGGGGACAGATTCCAGATATTTGACTGGGACAACGGCGTATTCAGCATAACCACCATCGTAGTTGAGGCCAATCGCACCATCTGGGGCTATCAAGGCTACCGTTACTCTGTCGCCTATATTGACTTCTGATACGCCATCTCCCAATTCGACGATTTTCCCGGCAACCTCATGACCGAGGGTGATGGGCCGCTGTTGGATCCATTCCCCGCCTGTTCCACTGACGATATGGCAGTCTGAATGGCACAATCCGCAAGTTTCAACTCGGATAAGCACCTCATCGACAGAAGGTTTCGAGACTGAAACATCTTGAAGAATGAGGCCACTGTCGGGACCGTTCCAGCGATAAGCCTTCATCATGAGAACCGTGAAATATTTGCAGACTTGGATAGTTTGTAAATCAAGTAGCCAGATAGTATCGACAATACAGAGCAAAAACAGATTGTATGGAGGGTGATCTTGCAGTATTTTTTGGGTGTCTTGTAATGTTTCTAAGTAGCTTGCAACCTTCGAACTTTCACTCCATTTAAATAGTTAGGCAAGTAGCATTAAAATCGCAATAACATGGGGGACTACATCGCTACGCCGCATGCAAGATCACCGAGGCATTTATTTTGCGGGGTTTAATGTAACAATGAGAATAATCACCAGACAGGTTAGGGGGAGTTGGATTTCACTTGCCATAATGGTTTAGCTGCAGTCTGAGCAGCCTCGGCTTCCGTCGCCAAGCTATTGCCTGCCTGAGACTAAGTTATCATATGGACACTGTGACGTAGAATGTAGACACTATTTGATATAGTAGGGGTAGATCATGGAGGGGAAACATTTTAGTTTGAGACGCTACGATACCCCTCACCAAGCTATACGGATTGCAGTATTGGTTGGATGGAGTTACAAAATCCTAAACCTGACCATAGTTCAGACTTCTTATAATTGGAGAAATAAACAACAGAATGGACTCCCTAATTCTCCTCTGCTATGTATCTACTCCGTATTTAACTCTAGCCCAACAAGCTTTCCGGCCTTTCTCCAATCCTCTAAAAGCTTAATAAAAGCAGCAGAACCCCACCCGTAGGTAGAATTCCGCAAAGCTCTCTCAGTGACCTCTCCCTCTTGATTGTAGTATCCCGGCGTACAATCTTTCACAAAATCTCTCTGCAACTTTCCGCCTTCCATAATGGTCTCCACCCACTTGTCCTCTGCATTTTGCTCCGCCTCAATACTCTTAATCCCCCTTTCCTTGCATTCCTTGACTACGTAGGCAATGTGTTTCGCCTGCTCACCTAACATATGTGAGAAATTGGGGGTCATGCCCGACTGCACAATGCTGACAATGAACAGATTTGGAAAGCCTCGAGTCCAAAATCCTTGAAACGTGCTAGTTTTCTCACCATCTTCCCATTTCTCACTGAGTGTGGTTCCGTCAAGTCCGGTAATCTCGACGCCGATTCTCTTACTGTAATCAGTGCTAAACTCGAATCCGGTGGCATAGACAATGGCATCCAACTTGATTTCTTCACCGCTTGCCACAATTCCATTTTCAGTGATGCGTTCGATTCCTTTGCCGTTTGTATCCACCAGGCTGACGTTCTCTCGGTTGAAAATTGGTAGGTATTCATCGTGGAAACAGGGACGCTTGCAGAACTGGTTATAATACGCCTTCAGTTTCTCTGCGAGCGTTGGATTTTTAATGAACTGGTCCACTCTGGCTCGGACTTGCTCCATCTTTTTAAAATCGGCCATTTGTAGAGCAGACGTGTCTTGAGTTACAGTAGATTGATTCGCTCCAGATTGGACCGAAAGGTTCCTCAAGATGTCGGTCCAACCATCATTTACAAGATCTTCATCTTGATGCCCTCCAGAGACAATGGTATTGAAATTGTCCATCCTCTTCTGTTGCCACCCTTTTGTCAACGAAGAAGCCCACTCTGGGTTAGTTGGTTGATCAAGTCTCTTGTCAACTGAGGATGGAGTCCGCTGGAACACGTAAAGGTGTTTAGCTCCCCGAGCAAGGTGGGGGATTGCCTGGACTGCCGTTGCACCAGTACCAATGATTCCAACACTCTTATCGGCCAATTTGCTCAGTCCTCCCGTTGTGTCGCCTCCAGTGTAATCGTAATCCCAGCGACTGGTGTGGAAGCTGTGTCCCTTGTACGTTTCAATTCCAGGAACGCCAGGAAGCTTCGGCTTATGGAGAGGTCCACTAGCCGTGGCAACAAATTGAGCTCGAATAGTATCGCCACGGTTGGTTCTTGCAATCCAGTGGTGGGAAGCGGCATCCCACTTCAGACTGAGAACTTCGGTCTGGAACAAGGCTTTGTCATAAAGACCGAAATGTTTTCCAATGTTGCGAGCATGCTCAAGTAGCTCTGGGGCTCTGGTGTACTTTTCCGTTGGCATATAGTTGAGTTCTTCTAACAATGGCATGTAGATATATGATTCGAGATCACACGCGGCTCCGGGATAACGATTCCAGTACCAGGTTCCTCCAAAATCACCCGCCTTGTCGACGATACGGATATTTGTAGTTCCAGACTCTATAAGACGTGCTGCGATGAGTTGTCCACCATAGCCGCCTCCAACCACCAGGAACTCGACATCTTCCTCGATTGGATCACGAGAGAACCCGGGCTCAGCGTATGGGTCTTCAACATAATGCTTCAATGAGCTGGTGTCGACTTCCTGATATTGTTTGATACCATCATCTCGAATACGTTTGTCTCGTTCCTCGCGGTACTTTTTTTTCAATGCGGCTGGGTCAAAGGCGATGTTATTGGATGTGGTTTCCGGCATGTTGTCGAATAGTTCCGCTGGGTTTAGCAACGAGAGAGGTGTTTTGAAACGTAGTGTTGAATATGTGCGTAAACGATCTCTTAAATATCATAACTCGGTATGCTCATAAAGATTCGACAACTATGTATCAACCCTTGACTAAACTATCAAAACAATCCGGGACGCAAAATGCATTCTATTTGCTTTCTCCAAACTGCCCCATCCATTACGCCTGTGGAGTAAGAGGGGAAAGAGGGGGAGGAGACAGACGTCTCTTTCTCCGTAAATCTGGGCCTTTGGTTCCCCATTTTCTTCCACAGTAGGCATCCTCAAAGAGGTTAGATACGCGTTCTATATTGCAATACCGAGGCAAAACTCCATCCATTACCCCGCTCCTAGCTCAAATATATCTGTGGCGTAGGTAGTAATATCCTGGATTTGACGAAGTCGATGTCGACATAGAAATTGCAAAAATACAACTCCGGCTTTCCTGGCTGTAACCGTTCAAGACACAGATATCTCAACATGCGACGAAGTTTTAGCTTCAATATTGGCCACCAATAATATACCGCGTTTACTGCTAGTGTATGCGGGGAAGTCTAAATCAGCGCCTGCCATGCCGCAAAGTGGGGCTACTAACCACCCTAGCCCCACGCTTACAGTATATCGACTCGTCGTCGTCGAGTCGATTATACCGTAAGCGACGAGGAGTCGTTGTAACCAGCCTTTCTCTCGAGGTTGGACAGAGCAAAGTGCGCCCTTTCGCAATCGGATAAACAGTCCCTTTACTTGAATGTAACCCTGCTAAACATGAGTAAGTTGTGGTATGTTATCTAATTGGCCAGCTGCCCTTGGCCTCGGCCCCGAGGCGAAATTTTGATGTTCTCAAATCGATCCCAGAGACGTGGACATGGTCCTGCTCAGAGGGCTGATGTCCATAATGCGGGGTTTAGCTTTGGTATAGAGTGGATACTCGACATGTTAGAATAACGAAGTACTGGCGATTTCCCACATTCTCATTAATCACCTTCTTTTCAGCTTGAGCTACCTTGCTACAGTCACCAAGTACATTATCAGATTCCTGGGGTAAGCTAAGGAAACCAGACGGGAGGAGATAGGTCCTTGCGTCAGATGCAATATATAAAGGCACATGGAAATATCGAATATCTCACAAGATAACGCTTGAGAACTCGATATTGGGCGTAAACGACATCAATAAATATGACTCTACAAAATAACGAAGGGAATACGAAGCCGGCTGTACCTACCCCTAACCCCCTTTGAGAAACTATACTCCAACTATCACATTTCTAACATTCCAACAGACGGAACCAGACACTATCAATTCTCAACACCCAGCGTCTGAGCTGACAGCGACGCCATTTAATACTGCGCTCGTTGCTGAAGAAATTGCCCTTGAAGCAACCCACCATGTCGACGCTGTCGGGTGGAAGTTTCTCATAGAGCCTAATACGGTGAATAATCTCACCATCTTTGATATGGACATTACTAATACGCCACAAGTTCGGCTCACTTGCTGCGATGTCCTTTGGCTTGTTCTGTGCTGCTTGGGGATTTGCTCCTCCAGCATCAGTCTTGCTCTGGATTAACGCTGATATTGGTATTAAGCTCCTATTTCACTGGCATATTCCATATTCTGATTGATGCAGGATCTGAGAGCCAGGGCAACGGCGCTCTTTTCTCGGTTATGCAGACCATTGGCACGACACTTGGATATATGTTTGTTGGTCGTCTGTCCGAAATATATGGTAGACGCTGGGTTATGATCGCCTTTACACTTTTTGGGCTAGTTGGATGTACGAATACAGCTTACCCCTTTCTGAATCTTGCTTACTCCTCTAGCAATCATTGCCGGAACAGCTCAGAACCTCAATACATTTATCGGAGCAAATGTAAGCTTTCACTCCTCTTTGATAAATACTCTCCCTGACTATTGCAGATCCTTATGGGCCTTGCAACTGGCGCCCAATGCTGCTATGCGTTTCTGGCTGGAGGTAAGCCTTTTAATATGCTGAAAAAGTTGGAAGCTGCTAAAATCATTAGAATTAATGCCTAATAAGCACAAGATGCTTGGTATGGCCATAGTCGTCCTATTTTGCTTTCCAGGAACTGCCATTGGCGCACTTTTGGCACGATCTCTCGTTGAGCACGTTTCGTGGAGATGGATTTACTACATCTATATCATTGCACAAAGTACGTATCGCTGGCCAAATTATACAGATGGACAACTCGCTGACACTGGTTTTAGCTATATCTCTTGCCCTTTATGTCATCTTTTACTTCCCCAAGGAAGCTGCCCGAGCCTTTAATAAGCGCGAGCAAACTAAGAAGCTAGACTTTGTTGGGATATTTTTATTAGTTGCCGGCCTCGTCTTATTTATTCTCGGCATCATGACTGGTGGATCTCCATATCCTTGGAAATCTGGTAGGTTCCTATGCATTTAACTCCTAATATACAGAAGCTAACCATGCTATTAACAGCCGAGGTTCTCGGAATGGTGGTGTCGGGGGGGATTTCTCTCATAGCCCTTTGTGTGTGGGAGAGCTGTCAAGGAGAGAACGCCTTCTTTGCGGTCCATCTGTTTAAAGATGTTCGAGGCTTTGGAATGAACTGCATCTGCTCAGCAGTAGGAGGAATCTCCTACGTTGCATTGAGTATCATCTGGCCTACTCGTAAGTGCCTCTTTCTATCGGAATAATGCTCGCTAACAGACTACAGAGGTTGCATATATGTATAGCACCGGATCATCATGGCAAGCTGTCGGTGCTCTGTCTTGCACAATTGGTATTGGTTTATGGGCAGGCATGGTCTTCCTCGGAGCTGTGTGGGGTGCGTATCTAAACTGTTGAAGTAACTCACAAATTACTAACACAAAAGCAGGCCCCATCGGACACCCAAAATTAACCCTAATTATCTCAAATATGTGGATGACTGCCTTCATCGGAGCTCTCGCCCATTGTAATCCGGACAGTAGGGCATTTGCGGCTGCATGCTCATTCCTTGCTGCTCTGCCCATCGGGTTTATTGAGCAACAGACAGGAGCTATTTCCCAGCTTGTGGTGGGTGACAAGGATATCGGCACATCTTTCGGAACTATGGGGTGTGTAAGGGTTGGTGTTGGAGCAATCGGAACAGGCATCGTGTTGGCTATCTTGACTGGTGAGTTCCCCAAATACATATATGAACGGCCGGAAACTGACATCTTCAAGCAAAACTTCCCGTCGAACTGGAAGCTCACATCGTGCCCGCTGCACTCGGCGCCGGTCTACCTGCATCATCGCTAGCTGACCTATTCTCTGCCCTACTTGTAGCTTCTGAGACAGCGCTGGCCGCTGTTCCAGGAATTAACAACGAGATCATTGCTGCTGTTCTTAGAGCTCAGCTGGATGGATACGCAGCCGCCTATCGCTATATTTACTACACAACCATACCATTTGGGGTCCTGGCAACTGCCTCTGCCGTCGCTCTGCGTCCAGTCGCCCATTTACTCACTGATCATGTGCCGAAAATGGTCGAGAGCGCACAGGCACATCACGGCGAGAAGGACTTGAAGAAGAGCATGGTTTGAGCGTGCAAGGGGCTTAGAAATGATGATATTATAGGGATATCTCTAATAAAATACATATCTAGCACAGGATATGTAGCTGTTTAATTATGGATTTCCACCGGCAAAGGCCGTAGATGTCATGCTATGCCTCAAAACGTCATAAAACTCCATAAAAGTCAAAGTATATAGCGTGGATATATCCCTTCATATAGGTCGTAGCCTGTGGTATATATGTATAGCATACATCCCTTCTATTCCCTTTCCCAGAAAACGCCACGCTCCCCCCATCATCATCACAGTATCCCCACACCCCCAACCATGATTTTCCCCACCACCCAAAAAATCCCCAACGCCGCGCTATGCCTTCCAAAAAAACCAGCACAAAACAGACATACAAAAAAATAAGTAATAGTAGTAGTCGTAGATTATACACCCGCTTAAACCAAAAGCAACCCACGCAGACGGGACAAGTTTCACTCACTCCCCCTCAACGGAGGCGCCGGGATCCGTAGAACCGGTAACCCCGCTGTCCCCGTCGTCGGGGCACCATTCCCCCCAGACCGCGTGGTCGACGATCTATCACCCGTCGTCCCCGATCTACCGCCCGCAGTAGTGGCAGCAGACCGTATCGTACCATCGCTGATACTCACATTCCTCGCCACCGCTTCTCTCACGCGCTGGACTGGCGATGGGGCGGCAGAAGGGGGCGGAGAATTCGTATCCCGCCTCGGCGACGTCGGATCTGGTGGCAAAGGAGCAGGGCTGGGTAGGGGCCACACGCCGGGTGTCTCGGGGGCAGTGGTATCGGGCTCCTCTGCTGCATCTGCGGCGTCTGCTGCTCTAGCAACCCTCCTCGAAGTAACAGGCGCAGGAATCCGCATAACCGGTAACTTCTCTCCTCCCCCTCCTCCTCCCCTTAACTCCCTAACCTGCTCCGCCTTCCGACTCGCAAACCCTTCCAGTTTCCCAAGGACGTCCCAATCCCACCCCCCTCCGCCCGCCGGTTCAGCGCGGCGGTCCGCACTCGGAGGGGCCACGCGACGGACAGTCATTGCTGAGACTTCTGGCGGAGGTTTCTGTCTCGACCGCGCAAACGGATTCAGCGCCTCAAACGCAGCCCAGATGCGTGATCCGCCCTGTGCGGACTGAGGGGGTTGCTGCGGCCTCACCGCACTTTCGTCTTTTGCGCTGGTGGAAACGGAGGTCGAATCTTCGTTCCCCGCGCCCCCGACAGGAACAGCCTCATGCTGCGCCTCAACGTCGAAACTGGCTCCGCGCACTGAGCGCGCGTCGCCGATGGGATGGTACCGGATGGCATATACGGTACTCTCTGCGCTCGCGGTGTCGGTGCGTGGGCCGGGTGTGGCGGCCGGCTGGGGACGGGCGGGCCAGGTGGGGTGGTTGTGGGGGTGTGTTGTTGTGGAGGGTGTTGGGGGTGGGATGGGGTTGGATGATGCCCGCCGCCGTGGGGGATGGGGGATGCGGTAGCGGGCTGCTGCGGTGCCGAGGTCAGGCCAGCGGTCGCCGGTGGCAGAGGATCTTGCTGCAGCGCCGTCGCGGTCGCGGTCTCGACCTCCAGCTCCACTGGCGCCTCCGGAACCGCCTCCGCGCCCGCCGCCGCGGTGGTCGGTAGTGAGGACGGTAGAGGGGGTGACTTCGAGCATTTCGTCGCCGTCAAAGACTTCGCGCCCGAGAACACCGTCTTTCTTCTCGTTACGCTCGAGGGCTTCGATGCGCTCGACCCATTCCCAGACTACGGCGCTGGCGGCTGCGGCGCCGACCCAGCGGACGTAGTCTCCCCAACTGGCGACGTCGGGCATGGAGATGTCGACGACGAAGAAGACGACGGGGACGAGGATGGAGAGGATGGAGATTAGTGCTACGAGGCACATGTTGCGCATGCGGGGGTGGTAGAAGGCGTATTGTCTCTTGGTGAGCGCGTAGTAGATGACCCACGCGGAGTAGAGGAGGCTGAGGGCGATTTGGAAGAGGTAGCTCAGAGCGGGGATGGCGTCGACGAAAGCGGCTGGGCGGGTGTAGCCAGCGTAGACAAAGTCGTCTAGAATGCTGAATATGACGGAGAGCGTGATGAGAGCCAGGGCTGTCCACTTGATAATGACCTTCTCCCTGTGCCTGGGGAACAAGCGGATGAGGGTCTGCGCCTGCGCGAGCCAGAGGAAGGTGTCCGAGATGACCATAATGACCTTAAGTTCGCGGCTGCCAAGCACATCCTTCTGCAGCTTCACGGCATCCATGTATCCGGAGTTATATTGTTCCTCGGCGATATTGAAGGTATTCGCAGTCGCGATGCTGAGCGAGATAGCCACGCTTATCGCTGCGACTTTTTGTAACAGGGGCCGTCCTCCAATTCCGACGCCTGTTTCTCTAACAGAAGAGCCCCCGGTGAAGCCACCGCGGCTGCCGAGGACTACCGTGCCGCCGGAAACAAACGAGCGCGGTGTGATGCACAGGAGGATGACAAGCATGTATGCCGTAACGGTCGTAGAGGCAAGGGCGTATATGACGGGCAGTGATGAGGCATAGAACGGGTCTCGCTGTTCGGTGTCCATCGAGGACACATTGTCGTCGATCACAGTGACGTCTGGGGCTATGGCGCCGGTGCAGTTGGGGTAGAAATGGGCGTCAGCATCGAGAGTGAGGCTGGTCAGCCCGTCTACGGTGCTGTTGAACTCGATAATGCCATTCGACGGGAGGGTGAATGGCGTGCAACTCGACGACGCCGACACTGACGACGAGGTTGGAGTGGGTTTGTGGGCCTGGTCCCAGAAGGCGCGGGCCTCCATGGTGAGGGACGCGGTGGGAGAGGAAGTCGCGGCGCAACAGCCGTGGCGCAACCGTGGACGAAGATTATGACTGAGCCGCTGTTATGTGGTCGCGGTCGGCCATCTCAAGGCGCGGACGATTGCTGACAGCTACGTTTGGCGCAGCCTATCTCCCGCGATATCGTCGCTTGGGGTGGTGGAGGTTGATTGCGGGCATAAATCAGGGTCTTGCGAACGCGGTGGGAGGGTTGATTCTGTGGAAGTCGCGGGTCGCTGTCGGTCGGGAGGAAGTCGAAGGTTGACCGCAGCGGACGGTCGAGTCGTGGTAGTTGGTATGAGCGACGTAGGAGAGGGTTTCGAGTGAGGGTATCGCGGCCGTCGAGGATTGAAGTTCGATGTAGTTGGTGGTGGCTGGATGCGTGGAGGCGGGACGAGGAGAGATGACCTTCAACACTCGAGCATTAGCCACTTCTGGCCCTGAGTGGTGGTGTGTATCCGACCCGCGGGGGAATCTTACCACCAGTAAAGTTTACCGTAGTGTGGAATTATGGCCGCCCGAGTGCACGCTCCAACGAATGGCTGTCAATGACTCGCTCTATTCGAAGGATTTGGGGTTTTTAGTAGGGGAATGATATCGCAGATCAGTTCAAGTACTGATTTTATATATTAAATAGACGATAAACAGACAATTAGGCAAATTATAGTAGATATAGAAGATATAGGGTTTTGGCGGGGGAAGTCTAGACGGTGTTCTAGATGGGTAGAATTAGATGGGGGAGAAAGCTTACCCTTTTGCATGGCCGTAACCAAGCTTTTTTGGGTGGAAGGTGGCCAAGAGATGAGGAAGCCAAGGACGTGTCACCAACACAAGACACTTGGAAAGCACTTGGGAGATGATTAGAGGGTTAGAAGGGGGTTAAAGGATAATTAGAGTCTGTCTAGCAACGTAGTATGCATGTCTAAGAGCGAACGGTACAGGAGAAGGTTAGTAAGGGGATATTTACTAGTTAAATATCTATGGATTGCTCTTAGGAGTAGCACAGGGCAAAGGGGGGACTGCACACGGGAAGGGTACTTGGAAGTATTAATCGTCGCTATTGATCATAGCAAAGGTCAAAGGGTCTGCTTTCAATTAAAAATTCGTTGTTAATTAACAGAGCCTTTCAGCTGCTATCCGTCCTATCTCTTTGCATTTGTTATATTTGTTATATATTTGCTGCGCCATGCTATGGTAGACTCTAATAGGACTTCTAGTCGTGGTGATGCTACGGCGCAGGTTGTGTGTCTGTCGGTCGCTAAAGAGCCGAGACTGAATCTAGAAGTACTCAAACAGTACTTCTAGACCAGGCACAACAGGTACGTACGACATAGGTCACAGTAAAGTAGCGTATGCCAGACACAGCACTGAAATGACCATATTCTGTACGCTTCAATAAATGCATGCAATAAAATGAAACAAATACAATAAAAATAGCTGTTGAGTTTAGAATGCTATAATAACTCTAGTGATCCATTAATATACACAAATATATTATGTTGTGCTGTCGCGTTGTGTTGTCTTGCATAGAAGTACCTTTTGTATGTAAAACACACCTATCCTATACCTCTCCCAGCCGATCTTCACGAGACTGAATCTCAGGAGTCGTCCATTCCCGCCTTTGGACTTTTTTGTCCCTGTCAATCGCTCGTTTCATTCACTTCCCTTCCCTCCACCCTCCACCCTCCACTTACATTTCACCTCCACCTCCTCAAACTTCAAACCAACATCAACCTTTCAACAACACCACGCTCCCTTGATTTCACCAAAAGATAGCGATAAACGCTGGCGACATTCGCTGCTTCGTCCAACAATACAATTTTCATCGTGATCCCCGCGGTCCGCTGTGCGTGCCGCTGTAACAAAAAATAAAAAAGTCCATCTGGCTATCGCTCCCGCTGTCAGAGACCCCCCCCCGGTTTTCGAATTACCCGATCTATCGCGACCCTCTTTCCCAACCACCGCCCCCATCACGCCAAACGACAAAGACGAACCCTTTCCGACGAAAAATATCGCTGGACCTTAGGACGCTGTGCAATCCGATCACCTTTTCGTCTCCCTGCGAACCCTTCTATGCACATGACATCGGCGCGAAACGTCGCGACGGGGTCCCGCACCAAGATTCCTTTGACCGAGCCCACAAAGACTCCTGACGACTCCCCGAGCGATTCATAACCTCCACACGACCGACAATGACGCGCCCACAAATCATTCGCGCAGGTTCGTGCTGGCGCGATCCAGAATTATCCCCCCAATGGCTAACAAGACCTCCACAGACACAATCGACCTCCAAGACCAGGGCGCACCCTCTGCGAAAGACCACACCCGACAACCCACACATCCATCCGCGATTGGAGCAGGACCACCCGCGCCGCATCAGGCGGGTGCCATTCGGAATGTGGTAGAGGAGAACGAGAGGCAACAACACCCCAGCACGTCGCCCAATTGGGCCAATGCCGACGACTCGGACAACGATGATTCGGACGCGATCGAGCCCGTTTCGAATGGCGGATACCACAATCAGCATGGCGCGCATGGGTCGCAGAATGGCGGATCCAATGCAGAGGACGCGGATATGGCAGATGCGGAAGGCGACGACAGCCTGGACGAGGACGATATGATGGACAAGATCTCGAGCTCCCCTTCCATTGACGATGGTGGGTTTTCATCTCCTCTCAGCTCCTGGCCCCTCGGATATAACAATTCTACAACCACCTCCATGAGCTACTCTTCCCTTGCCGACGAGGCCAGCTTGGTTTCCTCTTCGCCGTACCGGGACCACCCTGCGTTTTTCCCTTCGGTTCCATTGGTCATCGAGCCATCATTTGTGCATCGTCTTGGCAAAAGCCATCTACAAGTGTCGGTCAACAGTTTGACAGCGATTGCTCGTGTCTGGGAGGAAGAGAGCAGCTACGAGGCCTCTGACCCCGGCTACGTTGAAGCGTACGATGATGACTATGACTATGACCCCTACAATTCCGACGATGTGTTTGCAGTGCATTCCGAGTCCGCCACGGACAGTTCCGATGGCAGTGAAGACTTGTACGACGATAATTTGTGTTTCCCTTGCGAAAGTTCAGACGAGGGAGACGATGAGTTCCCCTATCCCGAAGATCCTAGGTTCATTGATTCTGGCTGGGGGGGTGAATGCTTACAAGATACAGAGGACATTGATTTCGAATTCGTTTACGCCCTACACACGTTCGTGGCTACGGTTGAGGGGCAGGCAAATGCGACAAAGGGCGATACCATGGTGCTTCTCGATGACAGCAACAGCTACTGGTGGCTGGTCAGGGTTGTCAAGGATAGCAGCATTGGTGAGTTAATTGGTATATTATGAAACCACAGCTGCTTACGTCTCTCTAGGCTACTTACCTGCAGAGCATATTGAAACCCCTACAGAACGTCTGGCACGATTAAACAAGCACAGAAATATTGATGTATGGCAATCTGGCTCTCACATGACCTTTTACTGACAGCTACAGCTCTCTGCAACAATGCTAGGCGACCAAGCCGATAAGCCCAAGAACCCATTGAAGAAAGCTATCCGCCGACGGAATGCAAAGAACGTTACCTTCAACCAGACCCACACATATGTGGAGGCGTCTGACGTCGAATACTCGAGCGACGAAGAGGATGGCGAGAACGCCTACTTCGCTTACCACGACGAGAAGACGGAGGAGGAGAACGCAGCAGCGAAGGAAGAGGAAGCCTCGACTACGGAGCCAGACTCCGAAAAGGCGGCAACCCGTGACATTAAAGCTGGGGCTACAGATGACGACTCCGACACTGGTGGAGATGCTAATGGAGATGCTACACGAACAAGCGATGAGATATTCGAGGGCCGACCTGACGGCGTATCGAAGTCGCGCAATGGCACTGTCCGGAACACCGACTCGTTCTTCAAGGACGATACGGTGGAGACACGCAAGATCACCATAACCCCCAATATCCTCCGCGATGATTCGAGCGCCTCGACTACACGAGCGTCGAGCGAATCCAAAGAAGCCCGGGAGCGCCGCAGCCTCGACAAGCTAGAGAAGGACTCAGCGTCGGATAAGGCCAAGGACAAGAAGGCCGTGAAGGAAAAGAAGGACAAGGATAAGAAGCCAGGCATGCTCAGCGGTCTCTTCAAGCGCAAGGATAAGAAATCCAAGTCCACAGACGAAGACGGCGACGACATGGTCATCGGCCCCGGCAAGGCTTCAAGTGAGCGCACCACCTCCCCGGCCCCAAGCAGAGATTCGGAAGAGGTATCAGCCGCACCCGTGGATGACGCTGCTTCGGCACGTGGCCGTAATGGCTCCCCACAGCGTCACCCAAGTAAGCTGCAAAAGATGCGCGCCGAAGCGCCCTCGAAGCTCGGCAAGCACGACAACGACGACATCTCCCAGACCCAGACCGAGCCCCAAACCACACTCGAGCGCTCCGCCAGCGCCGCCGGCAAAGACACAATGCGCCTCGTCCAACCCGACGGCGCCACCGTCCTCGCGCCCGCCGGCACAACCACCACGACCATCACGAGCGAAGCACCCAAGCCTGTCAACGAGACCCCCAAGACCACAGCCGTCGGCGCAATCACCAAGATCCTGCGCTCGCGCAGCGATTCGGAGCCCAAGCCCGAGCGCCTCAAGAAGGCGAAGGCACGCCTCGAACTCGACGACTCGGACAGCCCTGTTGAAGCCACCACCGCCTCTAAGCCCGTGCGTCCTATCCCCGGCGCATTCCCCGACAGCTACGCCTCGACGCGCTCAGACGACACGCTCACCGCCCCCACCGAAGCTGCCGAGGAGCCGCCGTCGCGCGCGCACCCGCCTGCGTTAGTGGGTGGTGACTCGAGTAGTCCCGAGTCCTCCCCGTCGCCGGAGCTGGGGACGAGCGATGCGATGATGAAGAGTTCTGATACAGCGGCGCCGGCGAGCACAAGGACGAGCGCGAGCACGTGGAGTGATTCGCAGCTGAGGTCGTTCTTTGATGATGGTGCGGATGTGAGGGATTTGCTGGTCGTGGTGTATGATAAGACTGGGGTGGAGCCGGCGGGGCCGGAGCACCCGCTTGTTGGGGGGTTGTTTAGGGCGGAGGAGGCGAGGGTTAGGGATTTGGGTTTGGTGAGTTTTGTTTCTTTCTTGTGCGTTTCTGAACAGTGGAATGGGGGCTAACGGGTTTGCAGCGGCTGGATAATATGCTCGGCGACTGGCTGGCACGGAAGAGGACCGTAACAACGCGGTAGAGAGATAATTCCCTTCCTCGAGGGAGCGATATACCCAGCCACCAGACGACAAACAGATGGTACGAGTACGATAGTCACGACACACCACCTCCAACCCCCGCTCACGAGCGCGCGGATTGAGGGAACCCATGTTTTTCCTTCTTCATTCTTCTTTATATTTTTTGAGCAAACCGGCACGCGCGCGCGATGATGTGTATATGGCGAAATTCCTTTCTTTGCGAAACGCGCGACGCGTGGCGATGTGGTGCGGAAATGGCGTTTTTTATGGGATGGCTGCGGGGTTTTAAGGGGGCATATTACCTTTTTTTCCTTCGGTTTAAGGGAGGGAGAGTTGATTGAGGGTGGATTGGTGGTGGTGGTTGTATTTAGGGGGTTTGCCTTCTTTGTAGGTATGTAAGCCTTGAGGGTTTACGTTTACAGTACTACGGTACAGCGGCTTTTGCGGAGGGGTGGCTTGTGCGTGTGAGCTTAGGGTGATAGGGGATGTGTTGGAATGAATGTGTTGACTGATGTTTGCATTTGTCGTGAGTGGGGTCAGGCAGACTCAGGGGCGATGTGACCAGTCGCCCTGCATGGGTAGTAGAACTAAAGAGGGGAAGAAAGCAACAATTGAAGATCAGAGTCTAAGAAGCAAGACCTTCTGTCTCAGCCATAATGCTACGTGACAATGCAACAACGACAGTCGTAGAAAAGAAGAGTAGGATATATTGATATTAATCCCCTAATCAAGATCAATCAGTGCCACCCCCTCAAGCGGGACCTCCCAATCCCCCGCCCGTTGCCGAAAGATCTCCGCAACGGGGCGCGGTAACTCGACTCCAGATTTGCGGAATAGACCCCCTTTCAGGAATGCGTTCTCTGGATGCTCATCGACGATGGTCATGATTGGCCTATAGCGATGCTCTGTTAGCCAGTGTTGTTTCAAAGACACATCCTCCGCTCTTGGGCGTAGCTTACGATCCACAGTCGCCGCAAAAGTGGCGGTTGGAGGTGTTGCCGTTGCGTGCTTTCTCTGAGAAGATCTTGGGCGTTCCGGTGATTTCGATTACTTTGGTTGGGGTGACGAGGTTGTATGAGAATCTGCGAGTGGGTGAGATGGGGGCGTTGGATGGAGGGGTTGGGGGTGGATGATACTCACAGTGAGCCGCCTGACGCTTGGCAATTGAGACAGTGGCAGAGGCCAGCTTGTTTCGGGAAGGAAGAGGCTTCGATCTCTACGGTTATAGCGCCGCAGTTGCAGATGCCACGGACCTTATCGGAAGTTGAAGTCATTGTTGGCGGTTTTGTAATATACAGTGCCTTATGTTGTTTTCGGACATGAGAGATGTTGATATGGCTTCATATGACGTTGGAATCAGGTGACTCTCTCGTGACTATAGAGTCTCAATTTGATCCTGCAGAATAAGAAGCTTAACACAGCACAGTATATAGATATATTATATATAAAATAATAAAATCAATGGATTACTACACTATTTGATATGCTTACACAGCTATTTGTAGGCCCTCGCGGCAACTCTGACCCCGCCTCTGACCCCGCAAACCCAATGGATTAGCCCAACCGAGTTCTAGCCGTACCAATACCAAATCGAGTAACTAGAACATAGCTGGTACAAGCCGGGAATAACTTCTATTCCTTGGCCAAAAACCTCCTCGGCCTGCTGCCAAATATAATATTACTTACGGTATCAAGGCGGCCGCATACGGTATCAAGGCGGCCGCATCGACCCGCTAATCGTCCGCTAGCGCCCGATTGCTAAGTGCCGCGCATCGATAAACTTTATAAATCCGATGGTGTGGTGGCACTAACTCCGATCAAAAATCATGTCGTCACTGATGGGTGTGATATCATAGAAATAGCGATCCGCACTTGGAGATATGTTCCATTGTCCACTCAGCGGCCGGTTTACACGCATCACGATGAGTAATTGCTTGATTTAATATGGGGGGTTCTTGTCTTGTTACACAGTTGCATGTGAAGCTGGACATACATAAAGCGTAGGTTCCTCGCGATCTGTGGTAATATTTTTTTCTCTATCCTCATTATCATATACCCTAATACACTCACATTCATATATATATCATTATATATCCCCATCACCTCAAAGACAATCCAATGTCTTCCCTACCGAAATCCTACAAAGCCGCCGTGGTCGAAAAGGCCAACGGCCCTTTCAATATCAAAACTGTCGACCTCAAGCAGCCCTCCGCCAATGAAGTTCTGGTCAAGTCACTAGCCTGTGGCGTCTGCTTCTCCGACGTCGCCATCGCCACCGGCGCGTTTGGCGACGTCTTCCCACGTGTTCCCGGCCACGAAGTAGTCGGCGACATCGTCGCCGTCGGCGAGAGCGTCACACACCTTAAGAAAGGCGATCGCGTCGGTGGACCCTGGCATGGAGGGCACGATGGTATCTGTCGCTCGTGCCAGCGTGGTAACTTCCAGATCTGCGACAATGGGGAAGTCAATGGCATGAGCCGCGATGGCGGTTTTGCAGAATACGTACTCCTGCGCGCCGAGGCGACTGTGAGGGTCCCTAAGGATGCTGATCCTGCTGAGGTGGCCCCACTGCTGTGCGCAGGTGTTACGGTGTTCAATGGTATTCGCAAGATGCATGTTGAGCAGGGAGCTGTTGTTGCTGTTCAGGGTCTGGGTGGCTTGGGCCATTTGGCGGTGCAGTACGCGAGTAAGATGGGCTATGAGGTCGTTGCTCTGTCGACCAGCGATGATAAGGAGGACTTTGCAAAGAAGCTAGGCGCGCATCACTTCGTCAATACAAAGAAAAGTGATGTAGGGGCCGAGCTGATGAAACTTGGTGGTGCCGCCATCATCGTGCAGACCGCGCCTAATCCCAAGGTGATTGGGAACTTGGTCAATGGTCTGGCGCCGCTCGGCAAGCTGCTTAGTCTGGCACCTGCTGGACCAGTCGAGTTCGATACTGTTCCACTGGTTCTAAAGGGAGCTAGTGTGGCGGGATGGCCCAGTGGGCATGCTATAGATAGTGAGGAGGCGATCAGGTTTGCTTCGGTTCACGGGATTAAGTGTATGATTGAGAAGTATCCGCTGGATAAGGTGCAGCAGGCTGTGGATGACTTGAAGGCAGGCAAGCCGAGGTTTAGGAACGTGCTCGTGTTTTAGTGGGAATATATGTAGCATGTAGGAACAAAAGCGATGTAGTGATAGGATGAATTAATAACAATGATATTGTAAAGGAGTGCTCTTTTACTTTCTTAACTTTCTGCCTGCTCCGTGAAAATAAGCAGGGATCTCGGTGAAGGCCGTAATACCTGGACAGCTATGAACACAGCGGCAGCGGCAGTTGCACAAGACCGCTGCTTCATAAAGGGGCTTGCATCTGTATAAGAGTGCCAGCGGATCAACATCGTAATAATCCGCAGCCAATAACGGGCACTAGGCTCTTGTATGTCTAATACTAAGGAAAGTGGAGATGGAAAAATGAGAAATTTAAATCCAACGGTTGGTGTCCAGTATCCCATATGAAAAAAACCCCAGAACTGGATAGATCTGGAAGAACTAATTATCGCGGCGGGATGGGGATCATATGTCGGCCATACTCCCTATATAGCAATCCCACGCACAACCATATTACCCCCACTTCTAACTTTATTTAAAGAAATAGGAGCTGCCCAGGACCGGACAGGCGGTGATTAACCCGTGATGCGAAATCTTAAAAGTGGGCTAGGGGAGATTTTCAACGGCCTCCTTTGCCAGCACATCATTAAATACTAGATTATATAGAGTAAATAAAAGAAGCCTAGAATGGACGACGAAGAAGAAAAAGAAGAAAAATAATGTAAAAGAAAAGGGGGCATTTTCCCCCCCTAACACAGCCTGCAACGTAACAAGTCTCAGTTGCATTTTCCTCGTACTCCTCGTACCCCCCCCCATGCTCAGCCACTGTCAGCCTCCACAACAAAACCGTACCGTCGTCCCCGACCCCATCCCCCC